>JAYMFT010417035.1:0-17877 GCA_038088735.1 Panulirus argus | reverse complement strand
ATATATATATATATATATAAATATATATATATATATATATTGTTACTGTAACACAAGCACTAATCCAGGAGAGGCAGACTTAATCTAATGTTAACCAGGTTTGGTCTGGGAGGACAATGTGACTGTTTTATGATCGACTACCTCACTTGTTCTACCACCTTCTGCCTCACCTACACCTGTCCCACATCCACTACCACCTCCTACCTCACCTCCATTACCACCACCAACACCTACTTCAACTCGGCCACCACGACCTATCTATATCACCTATGCCACCACCACCACCTGCTGCTGCACTTGAACCAATGCCACCTTGCTCACCTGTGCCGTAACCCCAAGCCTCGCCTCTGCTCCCGTTACCTGCCTCGCTGTCCCACCTGCACCTGCCTTGTTAGTACCGCCACTACCTGCCTCACGTATGGCTTACTATATACCTTATTGTAGGAAGACTTATTCCCTTTCTATTCTTGGGAAAATTCTACTCCGTCTGAATACAAAAGGAGATTGATTGTATCTACCGTCATTGTTGATGATGCAACTTATCGATGTGCATACCATATTAGTTTTCTTACTCTGTACAACAAAGCCATGTTCCTCTGTACTGTATCTTTCATACTCTGATATTTCTTACTGTGAATAAGCCAGTCATCTCTCTCTAATCTATCGTATAATTACACATGCCAAACACTATCATGCAAATGACTATTTAGTCGATGCATTTGCAATATTCAGACACACTAATGCATACCTACTCAGTATTCTGTTACCACTTTAATTGTCTTCCATTAGGTCTCACGTCCCGCCTGTGCTGGGGATCGAGCGTGGAGTGTATCTGTCTTTCATTAGTGACTAAGGAAGGCCAAGTTCAGTCCCACGTTGAGTCAAAGGCCGAGTCACTTTCGAGGACCATGGGCAGCTTGTGGATCAGGCAGGGCTGGCAAAAAGGACCTATGGGCTGCCGCCCTGCCTCCCTCCACCAGGGGTTTACGAAGAAATCCAGAGGAACAGCCCAAGGAGTGAGCGAGCTTTACCATCCTCAAACCCACCAAATCACGCCACCCTCGTAAGAAAGAGCTAGTCCCCCTGAGCCTACTCTTATCTCTGCTAATCAGGAAGATTTCGAATTTCGTGTAAGTTTGGAAAGGAAACCTGTACATGTAGATATACAACTCGTACCATCTAAATCCCGCAAAAACAGACGTGGTCCTGTGATTCGTAACGCCAAGCTCCCCAGGATAGATGTAACGCCAAACCCTAGCAACAGACGTATTCCTGTGTTACGTAACACCAAACCTCCAAAACAAACGTGACAAAATACTGAGGAATGCTGGTACGAGAATAGAGTATACTGGAAATAATGCACTGCTTAAGACAGAGGCAGATAGGCTGTCTCATCAAAACAAAGCGATTAAGGAACCCTGATACAGTATCTTAAAAGGTTAACTATATCCGGCAGACAAGGTGGAATTGACTGTTGTGTCTACCCCTTGTCGACTAGGAGCAACTACTGTTAACTATGGACATTCGCCACATAGGAGATATCCTGTTCTTTGTACACCCAACAAACAAACTCTCTGTACGGGTCGATGGAATTCAAAATGAATGCTCCGACACCTGTTGTCGCGGTAGGGTTGGTAGGAGTGAATGTGAGATGCATCTCTTTATGGTTGCTGCTATCTGCAGCAATTACTCCCGAAACGACAAAATGATTAGGATGCATTGAAACTTTATACTCTACATTGCATATTTTGTTTCACGCGCATTGAGATGTATAAAAACAGGGTATACTAAAGAAAGGGGATATCCTAAGAACATTTTGTCAAAATCCTTCGTCTGTTCTGTCATGCTTTTCTAACAAAAAATGGAAGAATTATTCTTTTTCTTCATCCATGTCCTATATTGAGGTACCCTGACCTCCGACAATGGATTCCCACCACATATGAATACTAACATCTGTACTGTACGGTGACTGTGGTGAACCCCCAGCCATCGACCCAGCATACATACCACTTCACGCCTGAGCCTCAGGGTATGTCAGGGGGGAGGGGGGTGAGAAGGAGGAGGTGGTGTGACAGACGGCCAACAGGTGTCCGTAATTTTAGCGTGATGACTACCCGGCTCGAACCCTGCGCCAAGTCAGTAGACATTCTGTTTTTCGCTACTCTCTCCATATTGAGACAGACACATGAACAAACACACAAATATGCGCGTATACACACACACACACACACACACACACAATGTCTGCTGGCAAACATAATAACAGCAAGCTGTTCCTATCCTACATGAGGCCAGAACTAGAACATTCAGCTCATCGTACCTAAAGAAGCACAAAGAGCTAATAGAGAAGGTCCAGAGGAGGGCAGAATAGATGTTAACAGAATCAAGTTTCTAAAGCAGATGACGTGAGCAGTAAACAGTTCTTCAAGAAGTATAGGGAGAGAGTAATCTGAGGACGTAAATAGAAATTAAGCAAGAAACTTGTTAAAAAAAAAAAGTATATATAACGAAGGTATCGATTATCAGTTTTCGGTGCTAGGCTTAATGCAGTAAATTTATGACCTCACTGAGGCTCGTCAATCTATCCCCCACGTACATCCCACATATATCCCACCACTTCAGAGTAAGGTTTTTAATGATACCGGAATAAGACAGTAGCATCAGCTATGATGTACAGCAGCGATGGCCAAACGTTCCACTGAAGTGAGTCATTCAGTTTTTACGAAAACCTTTAGCAGTGGTAAGTCTGACCTCAGAATCACCGTCAAAAAAGGATGTTAACCCACCTGTAATGGTCATGTACCTACGGAAATCACTGTATATCGTCCACAGTAATCCTCGTCCTTCAGAATAAAGCGCCAATAAACATGTGCAGCAAACTGGTACCAATTGGAAAGAAAAACAAAAATCGTACATTCTGAACTCTGACACTGTTGTGCAGTAGTAGGTAAAGTATATGCAACAGGGATCCCTGCCACCCCTTACAAAAATGCAATGTGGTCTTAGAACCATCCTTAACAACGGAAGAAGGTGTTGAAGGTTTTTCGGTTGGTGGATGTACTAACAGCTTGACCAACGTTGATGGCTTTAAATACCCCGACAGTTGATAGGTCCTAACCAGTCAACCAACCAGAATGAACAGCACAATTTACACAACTGACATTTGAGAGTCTTCGAGAAAATATGGACTCTATTGAGAGACTTCTAATATGAATGGAGTTAGAGTTAGGCATGCCGGAAATTTACTCAAAGATTGTTATGTGCAGCATCCTTCGCGAATGCGAGCAACAGTTGCTATAAACACCGCAATATCACCAGGGTTCCCATAACTCATCACAGTTCCACAAAGTGGCGTCCTGTCACTGGAGTTCTTTATGACCAATGCACAAATTATCCTTCCTCCAGTAGGCTAGAACATAAGAATGGACATCTTTCACGCAGACGATACTACACTGTTCGAACAGCAATCTCCAGTGGTACACACCACGAAAGAACAAAACCTTATATATATATATACAATTAGGATCATCCAGACAAAACTACCAAAGAGGCATTGGTGGATAAAAGTAAACATAAACAAGTTTCCACTGTGGCACTGGGGTAAGTGAAACCTGGCAACATAGTAACAGAGGGGAATGGGATACACCGCCAGAAGACCTGTGGAATACCAGGCCACACACTATCAACACGAGGCTTGGTAATAGACTATGTCAACTAGGGAAGTATACAAGGTACAGCAGTCCAGGACCAGCATCTATGAACGAGCCGTCGTTTTACCACTTGAAAACCATCCTATGAAAAAAGAAATGTAGTAAATACTGACAGCACTGGGGGAGACTTCAGAAGCCTTTACGACAGAATTATAAGGCTATGATATTGCGTCTGGCACATTTTCTCTCTATAGGCAGGAACTGGTCCATATAAACTACACAGACAAGCGACCAGAGACGGAAGGGTAGTACCAACAGTACTGATGAAAAATTTTAGATACTGGCCTCATTATATGGATGTTTGCATCATTCACTTTTCTAACAATTCTAATTTAATAAGTGTTATTCTTTCAGGGTGACAGATCTAATAAAAGTGTAGCAAACCAATACAAAATAAAGCTTCGAGAAGCACTTGACGATGCACTCTGAGAAGCTAACACAAAGAAGTTGTAAGAGGTAATCAGGTATACACTTAAGGCCCTCAGCACAGTCATTTTATAACCTCAAAGTCTCTATGCTTCATCATTCTCGTGCATACACTGTCGATGAAAATACGGTGTTCTTGTTGATAGCTCCTACGATAAATACATAGGCCTTGGCAACAAGGACGGTTGAACAGTCTCCCTGATCCAGCTCGTGTCGTCCTATCTATTTGTCATAGTCATCGGGCAGGCAGGTGCAAAGCAGCAATACATTAATTTTCTTTTGCAACCCATCGCTTTCTGAAGGATGTAAGTGGTCAAAATACGCTTCAACCAAACGGATTCCATCGGCCAAGAATCATCGAAACATAAACGTCAGTGGACAAGACTGCGCGTATATACACATACTGAGAACTGTATGTCTTCCTCCACACAAGGACTCCTTCAGGACATCCTCAGTAATTAATAAACCCCATTTTTGGCCATCAATCTTACCCTTTGCAGTGTGCGATTCCCGTCTTGATCGTCATGACTGGAAACTAGAAGTCGTGTTTTGGTTATGATCCCTTAGAATCTGAGGATGATTATTAAGCAAAGTTATAATTGCTATCAGCCTCATTGTTGTACTTGGCCTGTGTTGGTCGTTGTCTTCTCTGTAAATATACTTGAAGAAGCTATTGATCTGGGACCCCTAATAGCGTGGCCCTCCAGCACTGCGAACTAATGTAGAGACAGATCTTCCTTATTGATTCAGCTATCTCACTCACTTATATATTTCTCTTTTGCTAGTCGTAAAACAATCTGAACCCATGAACATCTATCTAGTAAAAGTACGAGAAATGCTTTATACAAGTCATGTTTGAATTACTTCTCAAACAAACTTGCATTACTTCCTGCAATGATCGCTCGAATCTTTCGTAACTTTGGGAGAGTAAATTTCATTCCTGTAAGGCGGACGTGGTTATCCAACACCCTATATTCAAGTACTACTTTCCTATAATTAAAAAGTAATGATAGTCGTATTGTTTCTTTTGGTGTTAAGGTTTCGATAAGTTTAGTGTATGATAACGTAAGTCATAAAGTTCTTATACCTTTTCCTCTGCGCCTTCTGTAGCATCTTCTTTTCTTTTCGATCGAGTTCCTCGTCTGTTTTCTCTACATTTTTCTCCTTCCTCCCTTTGTACCTCTGCCTGTTCCATTTTCCTTTCTCCTCTCCTTCTCTCTTCAACATTTATTTAACTTCTCCATCTCTCTTACCACCCCAACAACCTTCAAACTCTCTTCTGTTCCAGTTCTCTTATCTCCAAGTTACAAGGCTGTTACCTTCGCAAACTCTGTTCCGCTATGTTTGATCAAGCTTCTGTTGCTCTTTGGTTTAGTTTACATACTTGCTCTGTCTTCCCTACCACCTGCATCCCTACTTTACCATCCTCCGTCTGTCTTGCCTGTCTCCTACCGTGCCTTAGTCTCTTCTCCATCTTGCTTTTCCCTTCACTATACTCTTCTCACACAATCCCTCGTCTGCCTCTCTTGCCCCTCCTCCATTTCTCATATCGTTCTACCTTAAACCTCTCCTTCTGTTCTTGCTATTTTCCGTACACGTTCTCATACTGTGTCTTCACGTTTCCTCAAGATTCGAACCTCATTTTTATTATGCAAAGTTCCTTTGGCCTTTCCTCATTTCCCCGTCTCTTCGTCATGGCACGTAAATATCTCGCATTTTGCTCCATCCCTTTGGCGTACCTTGATGTTCGCACATTCTTTCTTTTTGATGTCATATATTCGCATCTTTTCTCGCCGAGGCAACCAGCCTACCGTCCGCCCATATTGCCTCACCGCTTCATCTGGACGGAATTTTTCCGTCTCTTTTTTTTTTTTTTTACACTTCATATGAGTCTCTCGTCTTGTCTTATTTACTGTCTGCTTCAATTTCCCCTTAGAGTAGATATGCCCACTCGTCCCACGCTTCCGGATTTCCTCTTTATCGTCTCATTGGCTATTTCTCCTTCCCCTCCACTTTACTGTCGTCTTCTTCATCATTCTCCTTACCACTTTCTTGTTTCCTCTCCTCACCTTCATTTTCTCTCGTACTCTTCCAACTTCGGACACATGGTTTTTAATTCGTCTTTTTTTTTTCCTTTTTGTTTTGATTTCTTTTTCCTGTTTTCTGTTTTGTTTTCTGTCTTCTATTTCTTTCATTCCTTTGGGACTGCTTTCACCTCCTCTCACCATCCTGTTTCATTTTCACATCATTCTCTTCTTCCTTCTCCAAACTTTTTCTCTGCTCCTGTTTACTGTGTGTGTGTGTGTGTTGCTCCTCCTTCCTTCCTACTTCCTTCCTTTCCTTCCTTCCTTCCTTCCTCCGCCTCTTCCTTTTGCTCCTCCTCCTGCTAGTGTAAGCAGTCGCTTTCCACTCTGCAAATAACCCAAGACCTGTCTGGTCACGCCCCAAGCACGAGGGACCCCTCCCTCCCACATCACTCCCCCCCTCCTTCTCTTTCTCTCTCACCTCTCTCTCTCTCTCTCTCTCTCTCTCTCTCTCTCTCTCTCTCTCCTGTGTCCTAGCTCCCCCTTAACGATCGTCATATCCCCTCGCATTCCCGTCACGACAGTGTTTCAGAGCCATTGCTCACGCCCAAACACAGCCATCAACTGAAAATGTTGCTAACGCTCCCTTAGTGTCGCACTTTTGGGAGACAGAGAGAGAGAGAGAGAGTGTGTGTCGCATTTGAGAGAGAGAGAGAGAGAGAGAGAGAGAGAGAGAGGACGAGTGACGCATTTATATCCTCATGTCACATATATATTCACGTCCTGTTGACCAGGTTTTATTGTGAATGTGGTCGCATGTCTCCCCATTTGCTTTAAAACGAGTCGCCTATTTTGGCTTCAACATAACATCACAACGTTTCTCTTTTAATCTAATTCTTCTTTTATATTTATGTGATACTTTTCTTTCTTTTTTTTTGCAAGAGTCTTAACTGGTGTGTCAAACTCGGGGAGAAGAATTTTGCCTGTGATGGAATCTCCCCCTTAGAGGAAAGCACCCCTGGGGCGCCAGAGGCAGCCAGGTGGATCATCTTATTTCAGTTGTTGGCTCAAGATGACCGAAATATTGGAAGAACGAGCGAACCAGCCAGCCAGCAAGCGTTGCATGGCTTCTCGTGCCAGCCGGGACCCTAATGGCTATGTTCACCCATGTTGGATTAAATGTAAGAGCTTTTACGATCGGCTATTAAGGCCTGTTTACGATGCAGACTAAAGTGTAAAGACATTATCCTGGCTAAGAGCAAAAATTTTTTTATATAATTACCGTCGCCAGTATATCACTTTTCTCATATATTTGAGCCCGTGTTTAACCTATTGATATATTGATCTGTATCACCGGATATATTCAGTAATTATCTTTCACCGAGACACAAGTGACACACACAGACTCATGGTGACTTTATAGACGAGCTGGTGTATGGGATTTTGACCCAAGAATTTAAACGAGTTTTACTCTTATAATATATATATATTTGAGTGTGTGTGTGTGTGCATTTCTCTGTAATTAACTGATTGTTCTTACAGAAAGTAGGTTGAGATTTCACTCACACTAAGGAATTACAGACGATGGCATACTGTCTGTAGGTAGACCTTGCGCCAGATGTTTCTGAGGCACTCGATTCATCTTTTCAAGTTACGTACTCGAAAGGAAAAAAGAATATATCTCTTGTATAAAGGAATAATGATTGTACCGAGGGAGGAAATGCCCCAGGTCGCCTGACGAGGCAACTTGCTCAACTGGCACGTAATACCACCTCGACTTTTAACCACCTGCAGTAGCGTACGAGTCCGTAAGGTTTATGGGCCTGCAGCAGCAGCAGCAGTAGCAGGTGGGACGCGGGCAAACACGTCAGCCGAGGTCGGGTGAACCAGAACGTTCGCCCACTGCTTGAAACGCTGATACGACTGTGCGCTACTGCCAACCGTGACGTAGGTTGTGATGTGACAGGTGCGGTGGTGGTTGTGGTAGTGGTGAGGTATGTGGCGATAGTGGCGGGGCAGATAACGACGACGGTGGTGGTAGTAAAGTGGTGGTGATTGAGACAAATGGCGCAATGGTGTGTGTGTGTGTGGTAGTTGTGAGGAAGTCATCGGTGACTGGATGGAAGGCAGTGGTCAGGCAAGTGGTGAGTGGTAGAGCAGGCGACCGTTGCCGTAGGTGATGGTGGCTGTGGTGGTGAGGAAGGTTATGGTGCCACGAAGAACGGTAGGGTGGAGTCATGTGGTGGTGACGGCAGGCAGCAACGCTCCTGACAAAGCTGGACACAGGAACACCAAACCACCATTGTCAAAAGACGTTTACCGCAAGGCTCATGGAAGGATGCACCATAATGATATCAGACTGATATAGCTAACGGCGAATCCTGCTATACTGTGTTGTGAACAGTAGCTAATCTGCGCGAGAGAGTGACACGGGGACTGTGTGGAAAGAGATGCCGTTGTTGGTGAGGGCGAAGATGAGCATGTTTAATGGTATGGTAGTCTCCGACGGTACCAAGTGGAAGCAAGGAGCGATCTGTGGATGAAAAAAGAAAAAAAAAGATGTATGGAATAGTGTTGGATGAGTTGGAAAATGAAGTGTTTGGAGACGTTACGCTGTGTGAGGAGGGTCATTCGAGTGAGAAATGATAGAGTTGCTGATGATGGAAGTGACCATTTCAAGAGCAGCCAGATTCCCTCTCCTCTCCTTTTGGACTGCCAGTCGCGACGGAGAGAGCCGGCTGGAGCAGGGCAGCCGTGATCCTGCAGATTAATATCAATTATGTATTGGAGCGTCGACGAGATCAGGTGATGCACGAATTGCATTGTGAAGGACCTCGCTGGAGAGGTCCTGTCGGGATGAACGTGGGTGAAGAGGGTTTGTGGTAGGGGAGGCCTGGAGGCGACCACAGATTCTGGTGCCGTGGAGAGGGGTGGGAGCGGTTGAGGGGGACTTTATAAGCGTCTACTGAGCCAGCACGGTCAACCTACTCCAAACCTCTGACGCTGGAAGTGTGGGCGAGTAACTCGCGTGTTTATGTCAACTGTATCAAGGTCTGGTTTTCATGCAGGTTTCCACACAGAGCGTTCTTCCCTGTTAAGCTACTGACTGCCTCATCATTTTTCCTTTTGTCTGTAGATTTTTCTGTATCAGCTGAGATGGCACGGGCAACTTAATGCTCTAATTAAGGCCATATTATTACCCATATATATATATATATATATATATAAACCTAAGCAAGGTACTCAATTTATCCCTAAGGGAGGATGAACAGCTGGGTTGACTGTGTACCAACTGTAGATTTGCCGTATATATGTATATTTGGATTTCTAACAATAGAGAACCTGGTCTACCCATGAATTAGAGAGAGGAACTAGAGATCCTCTCCAGAGTTTGTACATCTGGCAGTTGGTAATAATTTAAAGAGGAATCTCTAGTCTTTGATACAACCAGATGAAATCTGATCTGACAGAAGAATTACATGGGTAAACAAATCACATTTCTAGACACTCCTTTCGTGTTGTGTACAATACTTTCTCATACAAGAAAAAGAATTATGAAATGCTTGATTTCAGACGAAATTGAAGAGGCTATTAAGAGAGCAAGATTATCTTCCTTCATACTAGCATAAAAAAAAGAACTGCTAATAGCATTTCCAACTCCACCTAAGGCACTCCTTCTCTTATGTCATTAGGCAAATGAAAAAACCTTTCAAGAGAGGGATGGGAAAATGAACGATATTATGCAAGGAAACTGCACTTGAAGGACGTGTATGTATGCTCGAGTATGTGTGTTTGTGTTTGTGTATGTGCATATGATTATATCCTAAATGATAATGTTATTGATGGTGCTGGTAATGATGAAAATAATAACAATAACAAGGTTACTAATAATGATGATGATAGTGATGATGATAATGATAAGAATTGATAATTATAATAACAGTAATAATAATAATAATAATAATAATAATAATTATAATAATTATGATACTAATGATAATAATAATAATTATGAATACTAAAAAATACTACTACTGCTACTAATAATAATAATGATAAAATTATAATAACGATGATAATGACGATAATGATGATAGGAATATTATACAGCCCCAAGACTCCATCTTCGGGCTTCTGCCCCTACAAGGCAGAGGAAGGATAAGATGACTTCATTGGAACAAAAAGGTTCTTTTGAGTACCTACAGAACATGAAAGAAAGGATATTTATATTATTGTATCTATCTGTCTATCTATTCATCTATCTATCTATCTTGGATATATATATATATATATATATATATATATATATATATATATATATATATATATATACATTTATATATCACATTAAACTACAAGTGCAAAGAAAGAAGAAATGCGAGACAAAGAAAGATGACTGAATGCCCGAATTTTGGCTACAAGCAATAGCCATAATTCGGTCATTCTCTCTAAAGTACATAGAGTTATCCTTGGGTGCGAGCATAGCTCTCTTTGTTGTGGTGTAACTGAAGATACAGTTGACAAAAGATAAGCTGTTAAAAACGTAAATTTCGTGTGACATAATTGGCACGTTGAACCAACCAGATGGTACGTAAGAATGAGGTCAGACGCTTTGGCACAGACTATCACCGACTATTGCCCCTTGTCAAACGTAGAAGGTTTCGATGGATATGAAGCCTAAAAATACAGACGAGAACAATTCATATCAGTGACGTTACTTAAGCGTATGGCAAACACCCGTAACAGAATTAGCCAACCTATATACGAATCAATACTGGGTATACAGTGATGTAAACAGTAACATTTCATTGCAAAGAACTGCCTATCGTCTGGCGTACTCAGCTGTACACAGGACAGGTTTCGGGGTTGTCCATCGTTCCAAAAGCCCAGTGATTTCTTTATGACTGTATCGGTGTTGAAAGTGACACTTGTAGCCCACGAGACCGCGTGCTGGGCGTAAGTAAAGACGACGACAGATGGCAAGTAACAAATCTTCCTTCCGGCCACAAGAGTACAAAGGTACGAGTCTTGGGTATTGGGGTCTGACCTTACACCTGACCCTCAGAGAGTCGCGTACCGTCGTGCTGAAGAGATGTACCGTCGTCCTCAAGGATTGTACCGTCGTGCTAAAACAGTGGTACCGTCGTGTTCAAGGATAGTGTGGTCATGCTAAATGGAATGGTACTGAGAGCTGCAATGAACTTCGACCTGCTATAAAACTAAACCCTTACTTTCTCTGCCCGTATAATTTTTAAACAAGATCTCCAGAGTTCGATGGCTGTTAATTTTTCTTTGATGGAATAATAGTAATATTAATAATAATGATAACAATAATGATGATAATGATAATAATAATAAGAAGAATGTTGGTAATAGTAATTACTTGAATGATAATGATAATAAATAAAGATTAATTGTAATGATAATAATGATAATGATGATAATAATAACTAAAAAGCAAATTTGATAATGATTCATTCAGATTCTTCAGCAACTAGAAACACACCTGATAGAGCCTGCAAGAGCCTATATAACCCAAAATTGTCTAGCAAAGCTCCCAGAAGATGCAGCAGGAAGGGAGATGTAACAATCTCCCTTTTACCTCCCTACATGAGAGGCATTTTTCCTCCCTCATCCACTACATGACAGTTATCTGTTTACTGTCATCTCTCATGAGTGCTGCTAACGTTAGGAGAAACAAATAACGCGAGCAGTCATAACATCTGTCACTTCATGCTGGCGTTTATATGCTTGTCCTCATAATAACTTTATTATTATCACCGCAATGATTCTTTTGTTTATGGTGATAGTAATCTAATCTAATTCCCTCTAAATGGCAAACCTAAGGAATGTTTGACTGTATGATGAATGGAATAGACTGAAAAAAAGAATATAATTTAAACTCTATTAAAGAAGCTTTTGTATCTCACAAAATATTGTGTTTTTCTCTTCAAGTTCGAATCCAAATCTGTGTAATAAGAGGCTGAATTCAAGACTTCATCCCAGCCTGGACAATGGTAAGGGAACCCAACTTTCCCTTACCTGAAAAGTTGCACAGGCACCGGTCGCTTCTAAAGTTACGCTGGCTCAAATAGTTTACCTTATACCCAAGCAGACCACTAACATTTTATGTTTATGTGAGGGAGGGCATCCTGTGAGCTATTAACATCATCCTTTTAATCGAGGAATGTGATTCTCCAGTTATATATTCACTGACAATGTCCCTTAGTTAGCCTGATGATTAATATTGATTATGGAGAATAATACCCTTCTAGGTCATAGCCACTAATAGTGTCCCTTTATCAAAAGAATGATATCTTACCATACATAGCTGCTGATAATTATCGATTTCTTGTGAAAATGATAGTTTGTCCTTGATAGCTATTGCTGGTGTCACTCTTATCAGTTCTTCGCTTATAGAGCCATCTGCCAATAGAGTTCTTTTCTAAAAGAAGAATAACATTCTTAAGGAAGTGGCAACGTGACAGTCAATGATAGACGTGGTCTGTCGTCAATATTCCTCATTCAAAAGATTTCTCGACTCGCGGTAGCATCCATATCCTGTGAATTTAAAAACTAAAATCTTAAAGACATTAACTATGATACTCAGGTCGGTTGTAGCAGCCAATATGCATATCATTTCACAAACCCAACACTAAATTTGCCCATGTGCTCTGCAACCCTAGGGTTATTATCATGACAGTAGCAGCAGTAATAATGATGATAATGATAATAATTATAATAATTCTAATAATAATAATGATAATGAAAATGACAATGATAATCAAAGATAACGTTTTGTGGACTCAGAATAAGCAGGCAGCTTCCCTCTCTTTTTCAAAAATGTTTTAATGAGATGCGATTATAAGTTTATTATGTAAAGAGCCCATGCTGAACAACGATAAGTGCGCTCCTCTTAGCTCCGCTTCCTGGAATGAAAAGAAAAAAATCCTCTGATGTATAAGCAGTTTGATTGAGTTAAACTAGACATTCATTATGTGAAAATGTAATCCAGATATTTTGCTGACCTCGTTTGCTTTGGAAATCTTAAGCTTCATATTGATTTAGAGAAGTTACGTATAAACAGAGATGGACAGGTTTACCGTATAAGTTGGACACGCTCTCCATTTTCTGTTACAAGTAGGAGGAGATACAGCAGTCTACGTCCTCCCCAACTCCGTTTTCTGTACGTTCTCTCTCTCTCGTTCTCTTTCTCTTTTACTTCCTTTCTGTCCATCAATTGGTCTCTTACTCATTCCTCCCTCTCTCTCTCTGCGGTGAGCGCTACGCATTAGCTCGGCGCTTTTGGCAAGAAGAACTCGTCGTAGGTACTCATGAGCAGCAGTAGTAGTAGTAGGTATTTATGTGCTTACGTACTCTTGTCACTGTCTGTTCTCAGCGTTACGTAACAGCCAGCCTCCTCATTAAGAATGACCCCAGTGGCCGAACCTCACGCGTGACTAATCCTAGAACTATGTTGTTTATATACGTCTCCGGTCGCGCGTGGGTCCTCTGTCAAGCGTACGGAAGCCACGCTACGCCTGCCATTTCTCTCAACTCATTTGCACCTAAGTCATGTGTCTGCATTTTCCATTTCAGAGCATCCTAAGTAGATCAGTCTTTCCAGACTATCAGGTTTGTAGGTGATGTGAGCGTGTGCGTTTATGGTCTTTAGAATAATCGTCAGTAATGAATGATGTTCATGATTTCTCGGTCGTTAGATAATCATTTACACTGACGAACTTACAAATTATGACCCCAAGCAGTTGATAAACCTTAAACCTAACTAACCACCAGACCAAAACGGGTTTTATCGAGGGACATACATGCAGTGAAAGCATGTATGGTGTTAGAATATCATGAACACTTAATGAAGAAGTTATCTCTATTCTTTTTAATCGACTGGTGTTTAAAATGAATTACGTTGCTGGCATAGAAACCGTAAGAACCAACTATCATTTAAATGTGTATGAATTACTCAGGCCAGATAGATAATGTGCCAGGATCTAAGGGAACAAAGACGTCGAAGACGCAATGAAAGCTGTTTATCCTGCAGCAGCCGCAGGCTGGAACTAATCATAGATCACGTGCAAACAGATCGTCCACCTCAGTTCGGCTGGCTGGTGCACAGTACTTGTGGGATTATACTGGTGTCCAAAAAGATGGTTGTCTTAATGTTTTCACTCACTGGAACAACTACATAAGTAAGTTCCTTGAATCATTTAGCTATCGGCGGCTAGAATGACTCTATGAGTGTTTAAAAACTTCGTGTTATATTCATAAACAGTTGTTCATCTACGTAATTTTGCCAAGGGTTTAGGATTCTCGTGTGTTGACTGCACACACGCACATAGAGTGAGTCAGGACAGATCATGTGCCAAGACGTATGAAGCGCGATGATGCCCGCTCATCCCAGAGCCGCGAGCTGGAACTAATCATACATCTCGTGCAGACAGGTGGGATGCGATCACATGTCCTGTTTGCTCGTATGTCGCTCAGTGGGAGTCAAAGCCAAGGGTACAGTGTTACCGCTCCAAACGCCTCGGTTCATGAGCATAGCGGAGGATTATACGAGGTGAGGCGCAGGAGGTGACTGAAGAACACCGCTGGAAGCACGCCTTCATGTTCATCTCTATTAAGAAGATGCGGAGCAGCGTCTTCTGTTTTGTTTCTTTAGCACATCAGGTGTCCAGCACTGAGGGGGTCGGGTGAAAGACACTCGATGATAAAACTTAGAAAATTAGAGAATCAGATCAGAAAGTGAGATTCGATCTTGTTTCAAGTCATTGGTATAACTGCCTCCTTATCTATGAATCAGTTTTTGTTGATTCGACTCGTTCACTTTCTCTGACGGAGCGTCATATACTGCGACCAAAATTGCATGACTCTTCTGCATCATCAATTTTGTGATGATATTGTTTTTTATAGAAAAATTACACGAACACACACACACACACACACACACATATATATATATATATATATATATATATATATATATATATATATATATATATATTCCCTATTTTCGTGTGAGGTAACATCAAGAATATATTAATAAGCCTAATAGAATAAATCTTTGCTTAGCTCTTTCCTTTGATCCCTTTTATGAGCAAGTGATACAGGAGGGGAGAATCTCTAGCCGCACGTTCCTGCCCACTCTTAGTCGACATCTACGACACGCAGGAGACAGCAGTCCCAAAACGCAAGTCCACCTCTGTGCTGTTGATACTCACTCCTGTTCAACTGTTCTCTTACAGTACATCCGATATGATCTTCTTAGAACTTGTGTGCATTCTTTGAGTACAGATGGTGAGGCACTGTGCCCTGTCCAACAGCTTTGTGTCGGCGCAGCTCCTTGGAAACATTCTGATATCCTAGCATTTGATGTCAGTGGTTCTTTCAAAAGTCTCTCATCCGTCCCATTCTGACAATGCCGAGAGTCAAAGTCCCCAAATCGTAAATGCACATTGAAATTCAAGATTCGTCTCGTCATATACGTCCTCGTTTGTGTCGGTAACATAACCTTCAAAAATGTTCTGTCTTACCATTTTTCGTTTACTCTTATTTTCACCTTTTTTACCTTGACCATCAAATGACCTCACTTTCTTAATGTAATGTTTCTTAGCCTTGTTGTGCCGTTTCAGCCCTACCTGGATATTATGTCTGTTTCCCATAGTTTTATCATTACTCTCTCTTATCTATTGACATATCATTTTGCATTCAATTTAGCTTCCTCAATATCCTCTCTCTCTCTCTCTCTCTCTCTCTCTCTCTCTCTCTCTCTCTCTTAATTCTTTATGGTCCTAATCTGTTATTCTGTTGTGGCTTTGACATGACTGTAACAATGTTCTCGGCTTAGAAGATCTTGACATTCAACCTCCTCTTCTGTACTGATCATGTACTTGTCTGGTTCCTTGTACAACACCTTCCTATGTTTTCATCTGTTTTGTTCCTTATACCCAGGCACTTCCTTTTTCAATCATCTGTTCCACTTTGAGCTCTACACATATGGCTTTCTCGCTAGGAGCTACACAGATGACATATACACATGGCTTTCCTCAAGAAGAGCCACACAGATGACATCTTCCACCTCTAGGCTGATGGATGTGTAGAACAGATCTATTCCTGATGGCATGCCAATGTCTCCGACCATAGAGTCCGAGTCTTCAGTGATACGTCAAGAGGAAAGATGTTCACACTTTTGGACTTTGAATTCCCTCTCATTTTTTAGCTCCGCCCGCAGGTCCCACCTTCATCAACGTACATTTTCTAAAGCCAGAGTTCCCTCGCATGAAAAGTGTTCCACCACGCTAGCTAGTGAGCCTCGCCATACCCTTCAATTTTCTGATTGTCTCGTTACTTTCGTCGCGCTCTGCTTCCGTTGTCTGTACTCCACAGGCAAGCCTATCATCAGTCCCAGTTCTAACTAATATCTGCCAACAGAAGATCCCGGTGTGCCTTATCCTTTCTGCGCGTAGTCCACACCTAAAGATAAAGGACTCTATGTCATCTTTTCCAGGAAGCCTTCAAAGCACTGTTTTGCACTCGGGTTCACCAAGAGCTCAAGGGTCACGCCAAATTCAGAAATGACTGAATAAAAGAAAATGGAAGCCCAGCAGTTCAAGAATTATAGTTTTGTTTTGTTTTTAACCTGAGCTTGGTCAATGGTTGCCACAAAATTGCTTATAAGGCTATAGATATTGCTTGAAAAAGAAGCTGGAGAGATTGAAGGGGGATGGTCGTAGTTCCAGGAAATAGTACAAGTTGCTAACACGGTTTCCCGAGTAGTAAGAGGTTGAAAGACGCTGCTTCGGAGCTCCGTATCGTCCAACTGGAAATTAATCTTCATCCAAGGCATAAAGCAGGAGTCAGTGACCGATGGCTTCCCCATTATAGAATCCGACAAGTCCAGTCGTCTTTCCCTCAGTTGCAGGAACAAACAAAAGTATCAATCAAACATTTTCACGAAAACCACGAGCTAAAAAACGTATATCCACCCGGAATACTAGGTATATGATATTTAGAGAATAACACTTTAATGCTATCTATTACTTGAGTAATAGGACGACAGATGAAAGGGCGCTCCTTAGCTTCGTTAATAACAACGGATGTATGCTCTCCAGTAATGAGCTTGGGGTCGTTTCCTACTAACTACAGGATCATTAAAACCTAGACTTCATAATAGCCTACAGCCTTAGTCACAAGAAAGAGTCATTCAAGAACCTCAATATTTCTGACGTGAATTTTCCAGTCAAAAAGATTAGACAAGTGTAATCTTACAGTGACTCCGCAAGAACAAGAACATTCTTGACAACAGAACCAAAAAAAAATGAAGTGTAATAACATGTTTATTAGATCACGGAGAGACAAAAAAAAAAAAAATAATTCAGTGATTTGATGATCTTTGAATATCAAGTGCAATAAGATCACAAATTGCTTTTACCCCACCGTTGTCACAGAATATGACGAATAGACAGAAAAAAAATAATATGATTCAGATCAAAGCTTTATCATCTAAGCTTCACATCGGCAGCCCTGCTTTCCTTACACGGGAATATGCGGAGCCGCCACAGTGAGTCTCCCTGTCACTTGCGATAATGCAACGACGGGAGAGTTTTTTTTTTTTATGTTGAAGGTTCCAGTCACGGACAAAAGTCCACATCAAGGTCGGGCCCTAATTGAAATATAGAGAGAATTGAGAAAGGGGGAAAAAC
>JAYMFT010417034.1:0-32931 GCA_038088735.1 Panulirus argus | reverse complement strand
TATATATAAAGCTAGAATACTGAGTTCTAGATATTTACGTAATGTACACTCTGCAACAGAAGCCACTTACAAACAAGAGCTTAGCATTTTATGGAACGATCAGACGAAGCCTTATTGCATTTCCTCAGGCAGCGCTCGGCTATGACCTATGAGACTACTTCAGATAACCAAGTGGTAACCATTACACGCGAGCAAAAAGGCCTCATATGTCCTCAGGTTGTCGTTTCTGGAAAAATTCCATTTTCATTATTTCCCTTGCATCTTAATAAAAAAAATGAATGCAAGATTCTTCTTTTAAGTGAAAGGACATTTGTTACTGTCCGGTTTAAATTGAACACACAAAAACACTTTCTTCCAAAATTCATTTACAGAATATCATGGCGTTAAATCAACTAGCAAAGGAGTGCATGAGTTGTGGAAAGCATTTTCTTTGCAGTTGAAATACCTTTAAGTCTGTAGTGACCCCATCTCTTGTCTCTGCAGCACGTCAGTTGCGTTAAACTGTTTAATCTGACTTACTGCAAATATAGGAATGTGTGCAGCATTAGATTGACTGTTCTCTGTAACCTTAATTAGTGGTATTGTTTAGCAAAGTCTTTAAGAAGCTGAGATGAAGACTTCAGGTAATCAGTTTGAGGCTCGGGTCAACACTACCAGACAAAGGCTATGATAATCATCACTTCATCAGCTCTGTGAGCCGTCTAATGTATATCTGAAGGAACGTATCCTTTGGTCATGTACCTCGCACTGAGGTAGCGTCTAAAGTCAGTAAAAAACTCAAATAAAAAGCTGCTGAGGTCTCGAGGTGTCTCCAAGTGGACAGTTGGCGAGGTTAAGAATGTAACGCGGTGGCCATCTCCAGACAAGCAGACAAGCCTTGCCTGACTGACGCTTGTCACAGCTTTCCAACTGTCACAGAATACCAAGCTGTCACGCTGCTTTAAGGTTGTCACACTGTCTGGTATCCATAGACACGTGAAAGCCTGTGGCGAGCGATTTTGTATGGATAGAATTTAGTTTGACTTACGTTTTACTTGCAGCCTCTCCAAATGGAGTGGTCTTGGTAATATTGGCAAGATTTTTTGCATCTGGCTGAGGGGATCTTTATGGCTTTTTAGTTTGCAGCAAACAAGGCCTAAGCCTGTGGTGACTGGTGACTGCAGAGGGTAGAGAATGTGACCCAGTGTGGGCAGCGAGCTGGCCTCGTTGGAAGACCACTGCACTGAACAGTAGCAAGTCGGCTGACCACACTCGGTCATTGGCTCCGTCCTAGGGCGTCTAGTTGTGAGGTGGCGTGTGTCATGCAGGAAGTTATACAGCTTTAGCAATAAAACACTAAATAACATCATGGTCAATCGGCAACTTAAGTTTAGGGCGGCCTTTAACCTACATTAGTAAATTGTACGATGGTGTCAGACAATAGACTTGGGTCAAGGAAGATTATTAAGAAATTTTTTGTCTCTGGTTTTGTCCTCATAGCAACCAGACTCATTGGTTGGTAAACACACAGAACACCATCTCCAAGAGCAAGAGAAACACAACTAAGATGGAAAAATGGCAGAAGTCCTTTTTTTTTTTAAGAGGGATTATCTTTTTTTTTTTTTGTTAGGGGTTGAAGGAGGGATGGGAGATAGGCTCTCCTGTACACTGGCCATACTGGTGATGACTGGAAGAGAGAATGGGAGACGCAGAGCCCTCGCGATGCTTGCCAGGGGCTGCAACATTTCCCTTGTTCTCGTACAAGTCAAGAGAAGAGGACTGGGGGATTCTTTTTGGACAAATGTCAGGGGCCTGTGACTCCTTGCTACCCCAAGGGAGGGGGGGATGTAAACATAGCCAGGTTCAGAGACATCCTACGGAGACGATGACGTAGTTGATGTCAAGTGTGAAGATGGTGTGGGAGGAAAGATGATAATAAAAAAGGTAGTGATTTTAAAATGATAAGAAGCCATACTGGGGAATGGTATACTGCGGTGCTTACAGATAATACTAATGAGTAATGATAGTACTGGACTAGGATTGCCTAGCAAGAAGATATCACTGTAATACCGGACTCCTAGCATGCCTAGGAAGGCCATCAACAACTGTACAAAGTTGCCACCTGACATAGCCCACTATCACTCTGCTCTCTGTACCTCAAGAAAGGTACTCGTGATTTAAATCTGATGAAGACGACGAGGGAAAATGAGAAGGAGAGGATTAGAGAGGATGCCACACATATGCTGGCTACGCTACCATTGCCTCGCCACAGATCCCAAAACAAATCTCATTATCAAACATCGAACACGGGTCAACTGGGGATGGCGGGGTCTCATAACATCTTGACCAGAAAGCCGTTTAGGTTGTATTTTGAACCTTTTAGTTATAATGATCATTACAGAGACGAAGTGTTGACGATGGTAATGTTAGAAAGATGACCGATGCTGAGCGACTGTGTTTGTTGGCTATCAAAAGTACATTCATGAGGATAATGAGTACAGCAGTGATGACACTGGCGATGATGAGCACAGCAGTAATGACAATAGTGATGATGAGTAGAACAGCGATGAGTCTAACTGTCAAGAGAACAGAAATGGTGCCAATAGTGATGATGAATACAGCAATGATGATAACAGTGACGATGAGTACAGCAGTGATGGTAATGACGACATATACAACTATGATGACAATGATGAGCACATAGTGATCAGGATGAGTAATGACAATGAAGGTTATGAGTACAACACTGAGGATGATGGAAATGGTCATGATGACAGTAGTAATGATGATAATCAATATGAGTACAACACTCATGTTAATGGTGAGCACTGCATGAGTACAGCAATGATAGTTATGGTGAGTACTGTATGAGTAATTTTGTTTATGGTGATGATTGTGAGTAGATGAGTTATGGTGATGGTGATAATGAACACAGCAAATGATGGCAATGTTGATGAGAACGATGGTGACGATAATGGTAATGATGGCTACCAAAACGATGGCAATAGTGTAGATGAGTACAGTGGTAATGCCAATAGTGATGATGAGTACAATATTGATGACGATGAGTACACCAGTGATGCTAATGGTAATGATGATGAAGCACTGATGATGAGGGCGATTAAGGGCACGTCTCTCAATGATAATGGTCATTATGAATGATAAGTGAACTGAGATATGACCTGAATGACGCACTTACTGAGAAAGAGTCTCAATCTTTCAACAAGGGCAAGACAGACAGTGTGTGTTCAACTTCCTGTGGTACAGACAAGAGGGGTCGATTACTACCAGACAGAAAGCATAAATGGCTTGTTTTTTAGTTATAGAACTAAGAAACAAATGCTACATTGCATCAAATAAGGAATGAGTGTGCCATGTATAAAAAGAGAGGAAACATTCCACAAAGCTACGTGGGTATTTGAATTATAAAACTGAACTTTGAACAGAAGATGAATGAAAAATTTTCAAAGAAATAATGTTCAAGTGTTTCTAGAGGCTCTAATGAGTGAATTAGTTATGGCTAAAACGAGGAAAATGCGGAGTGACGCCAGAATGTTGAAAGAAATGTACAGCGCAGTGGAATGAAGATGTATGATTGCTATTCATAATTAGGTGTTACCGGACTCTACTTGGATAAGGGTACATCGCGAATGGAAAGACACCTTCGGCGAGGCTGTGGCAATGGAAGTAAAATCTCGTCAAAGAACTTCTCACTCCAAAGGAGTCCATCATTCGCTGCTACTGGATGCAACGTAGGCTTGGCCTGCAGGAGCCTCTGTACAGGACGGCCTTGGTAATACTAGGACCCTTTCTTAAACAGGGATCATGAAGTGATTACAAATATATATGGGTAAAAGATAACTAATTAGCTTATTCTATATATTTACTTAAGTGGCGCAATCTGTCAAAATCTCCTAATCTAAAGATGGGTACGATCATGCTGTTTTCTTTGAAATCGAACCAGAAGTATACAGTAAGCTGTAAAACACTGTTTTTGCTATTTGCTAGCTTTTTACTAACATAACATATGCGAATTAGGGTTCTGTTTGTGTCCATCACTAAATCTAAATATCATCGGCTTTCGTTTGGTTTCGGATCATTTGAATTTAAAAAGCAATCTTCTGTTAAATGAAGTTAGTCTGCTTCCCTTGTGGTCGTCTGCACAGAGGCCCAGGTTAATGATGCAGTTAAAATTTACAGTTTTTGCTTCTCCTTTACTTACTGCGGATTGAATTTCATCATACAAAACTCCCTTGCTTTCTGAACGTTGTTTCGGGACCTGTAAACAACCTCCCAGACAGTTTTGGACGTCTTGTTTATCAACTCAATACACAGCGACTCTCGATGCATCGACATCTGATTCTTTACTATGTTCGCCTGCAGTTCGGTTTGTATGTATTATCAAAATGCCATCGCAGGATTTATTTCTTATTATCTTTAGAGAAAACGCATTACTTAGAAAACATCAATTTTGCAAATAATTTTTTTTTAATATAATTTAAACAGGTTATTGTTATTACTATAATATTTGGTTTTTCTAAAAGAGAATTAATATCAATTAATTACATTCTAGGTAAATACTTCTGCCGTTAGTAAATATAAAAAAACGTTATATTTTGGTTGGACAACTTCTCCCGTTAGTAAATATAAAAAAAAAAAAGTTATATTTCGGTTGGACAGACATGATTGGTGTGTTTCAAGGATTTTACTTGACCCGGTGTGTCTCAAGCATTTTGGTTGATCTTACAGGGGAAAGATGTGAGGATGGAGCTTGGGTTCATATCTATCAAGAGTTACGTGAATGACGACTACAGATTTCTTTGGAGATGCGGTCCTCGTCTTGCTAAGGCAAGAGTTCTCTAATTGTCTGATGTAATGTGGTAGTTTTTCTGCTTGTACACAGACACTGCCCTTTGATTTAATAGTCACGTCATCCACACATGAAAGGGCGTTCACACAGCAGTTAGCAGGGTGTAGAGGGAGGTCATGTAGAACTTGAGAAAGAACATCTTCCTGGGGGAGCCCAGTGTAGAGCATGAGTTGAAGAGGTGGTGGCCCTTGTGAGTGACTCTGGTCTAGCAAATGGCAATAAAATAAGTCCATCATTTTTTGTCATTTTCATGCGGATAATGCCAATATTCTTTCGTGTGAGATTGTGTCGGACAATGTCGCTCGCTTTGTTGATGTCTGTTGCCACTAGTACTATGCGGGAGGGGGGCTGCGGTTGCTTGAAGCCCTCTGAAATGTGCTATATGATGTTTGCATGTGTAGTAGGATATCTGGTCTTAAATTATGTTGGGCGGGTAAGAGATGTTTAGGTGGATATTGTTGTGAATTAATTTTCCATCGAGGTTAAACACTAATAAGACAGAGCTATGGGGTACTATGGGGAGGAGGAAACAGATTTTCCACTGGAGGAATCTACAGTGAGTATGGAGAGGACCTCTGAGAAGACTGAGTGTTTGACAAGGACAGACAGACTGCTGGTGCAAGAGGATTAAGCTCATGTGAGAGACTGGACTGTCTCAAAAGGAAGGAATTACTAGAGGAGGATGACTTTAACTATATGGACACTCTTTTGGTGGGGTTAGATATTACGAGCGGGTGGCATGAATGTGTATGGGAGAAAAGAGGAAAGAGGCGATGCATCCAACAAGCGAAATCAGGTATGGGTAGAGCGGTGAGTGACGGGTCTTGAGCAAGTGGGAAACAGTAGCCGAACAGGTAAAAGGAAATCTGTATAATTACACCGTAATGTTCAGACCGTGTTACTGACCGTATCCCTTGCTTGAAACAGAACAGCGAGAAAAGACTTAACAAAAATAAGGAACAAGTCCTTTGCGTAGTTGAAATGTTATTTGGGATCTGTGTGACTGGTAAGGCAGAAAAAAAAAGAACTGCTGAAATCCTTGTGGATGAAGAGCAAGACACATTGGGTGATGAAAAGGGGAAGGGGGACATGTGGGATATGTTTATGTAGTCTGACAGCTTGAAAAGGAAGTACATTCGAACATCTTGGCCATAGGCCATTATTATGTTCTTGTTTCTCCTTTCTTTTGAATAATAATAATAATAGTAGTAATAACAATAATAATAATAAAATTACTATTATCATTATCTTCATTACCATTATCATTAAGGCAACATTAACAACTTGACAGACATAAAAATGATGAACGAAACTAAGTGAAGGTCTCAGAGTACATGACAAAATCTGTGTAGTATATTAACAACCTAACCCTTTGATGTGGGGAGGTAATTACTTGTGGGAGAGTTATCAGCTGGGTCATGGGGAGGAAACCTAAATTCCTGAATAAGTTTAGTCACGGGGAGAAATGTTTAGAGACCTGGATAAGCTAGGCCATGGGGAGGAAACCTAAGAGACCTGAATACGCTGGGCCATGGGGAGGAAACCTGAGACCAAAATAAGCTGGGCCATGGGGAGGAAAGCTAAAAGACCTGAGTTAGCTGGGTCATGAGGAGGAAAGCTAAAAGGCCTGAATTAGCTGGGACATGGGGAGGAAAGCTAAAAGCCTGAATTAGCTGGGACATGGGGAGGAAAGCTAAGAGACCTGAATAAGCTGGGTCATGGGGAGGAAAGCTAAGACCTGAAACTGTATACATGCCAGTCGGTGACACTCAGAGCACCTCAGTCAGGTCGACGAAGGGCCAGGCCAGGTCATGACCTGGTGTTACCAGGGCCCGTGACCTGGTGTTACCAGGGGCCTGTGACCGATGCCACAGTCCTGCCAAACTCGAGTCTGGGGTGATGACTGTTAGTCTTCGCACTCTCCCGATGGCAACGCTGCCCCGATGACTATCACTAAAAAGTAATAAAAGAATTACAGTATTCATATGATGAGCACAGCATGTCCAAATTAAAGAATTTTCGTTGCATCATGATGCTGAAACTTAAAGAGAGAACAATCATCATAATTCAAGTCAGTTGTAGAGAAAGGGGAGTGGGGGAAGACAAGGGGTCCTGTCGAGTGGTGGGTGGGTTAGTGAGTGGGGGGGGAGGTGTTCTTCGACGCGCGCCTGTAATCACCAGCGGGCGAGTGTGTGAGTGAGTGTGTGAGTGTGTCGACAGCCACCGGACGAGTGGAGGGAGAGGAGGAACTGTACCTTGAACCAGCGAGAGAAAATCCAACTAGAAACTGAACACCATCGTACAAAGGAGCGACGGAGGAGGCATCCTCTCGCGGCCCTGCCTCGCTCACCACAAAGGCTCAGTGCAATCAATGCATCTAGTTCTTTTACAAGTACCATTTTTATCTTTTTTTATACTCCCGAAACACACAAGAGAGCTTTTTTTTTTCTTTTTTTGGACACTAGTCTGAAATGGACCTGCTTAAGACGCTGCAGATCATTCTAATGCAAGCCTGGGATGTCGTTTATGACCTCTTACGTGCGTGGTACGTCAGGTGGCGTGGCACGTTGTGTTGTCGGGGAAGAGCCAAGCGAGAGGGGTGTCGTCCTTGGCCGTCGCCTACAACTTAAGCCTAGGAACGAACGAGAGCAGAGTGCGAGTGAGTGTACCATCAAGTAGCATACCATCCTCCAGGTCCTCCTTACTCGCATCTTTCTTCTCCTCGCCGTCGTCGAGAGACTCCGAGGAACCCTTGTGGCTGCCGCTGTCGCTCTTCAGCTTGCGATTCTTGTGCGAACCCAGCGAGTTGTTGCTGACAGCGTCCTCCTCCAGGCGGACCACCTTCTTGTTGCTGTAGTCATTCTCGATGATGGCGTCGCGGTTGTCCTTCGTGATGGAGTTGCCAATGTGTTTGCTGTTGGTGATCACGTTGTTCTTCATCTTGCCATCTGAGAGCAGACAGGACCAGGGGTGAGGTTTACACGTGCCATAAACATTAGCCTACGTAGGTCTGAGGAGCAAGGGGGGGAGCTGAAATGCGCTCGAAGGTAAGCCTCAGCCACGCTTGCGAGAAATCTGGGGACAGAAGTGAACAGTGCTTAGAGTGACAGTGAAGGAGGAAGTGGTGGCAGAAGCTTGGACGATGGCACGGTGAAATACAGGGCGCTGGAAGTGGGGGAAATACAGGAAGATTTCAAAATCGGAGAAATTCAGGCTTGGACAGATGTTACAATACACAAGGCGAGCTGTCGTTCTCATTATGGTAAACGACCTAAACTTTGATCGTGACAGAGACACTGCAAAAGCTGTGGTCAGGGTGATTATAGCAAACCTCCAAAAAAGACCATGACATACCTCCAAAAAATATAGAACCATTATATGAGGTAATCATTACCTCCAAGTCCCATTAGAGCCTTCAGAAGAGGGGCGTGGGGGGCTTCGCCACACAAAAAAGACAGCGAGGAGGAGCACTGAGTGTGGCAGAGAGAGAGACAGAGAGAGATAGAGAGAGAGGAGTAGGGTGCTGGCTGGATGGTCTCTGCCGTCCTACCAGGTATACTGACCTGCCAGGTCGAACCCGTCCATGGGAATGTCGACCTGCGTGTGATCCTTGGCCAGCTTCTTGCTGCCCGTCTGTCCGTCCATCAAGATGTCGTCTGCTTCCACATCCCGAGTGTCTGTAAGACGCCGCGTCAAAACTGACTCACTAATCACGCCACTGTCCCGCTCTGGCCCTAGCTCTACATACTAATGCTGGCCCTAGCTCTACATACTAATGCTGGCCCTAGCTCTACATACTAAAGCTGGCCCTACCTCTACATACTAATGCTGGCCCTACCTCTACATACTAATGCTGGCCCTAGCTCTACATACTAAAGCTGGCCCTACCTCTACATACTAATGCTGGCCCTAGCTCTACATACTAAAGCTGGTCCTACCTCTACATACTAAAACTGGCCCTAGCTCTACATACTAATGCTGGCCCTAGCTCTACATACTAAAGCTGGTCCTACCTCTACCTACTAAAACTGGCCCTAGCTCTACATACTAATGCTGGCTCCTAGCTCTTCTTACTAATGTTGGCCCTAGCTCTACATACTGAAGCTGGCCCTAGCTCTGCATACTAAAGCTGGCCCTAGCTCTACATACTAAAACTGGCCCTAGCTCTATATACTAAGGCTGGCTCCTAGGTCTACTTACTAATGTTGGCCCTAGCTCTACATCCTAAAGCTGGCCCTAGCTCTACATACTAAAGCTGGCCCTAGCTCTACATACTAAAGCTGGCCCTAGCTCTACATACCGATGCTGGCCCTAGCTCTACATACTACTACTGACCCTTGCTCTAACATACCATCAGGCTATTTCTAGTGCTTAACACATCGTTAACGTACATACTATGGCTCTACTGCATAATGCTTTTAGCTCTAAGATGTATCCACACTACTTTAGACTACATTACAGAGCCGTTGCATCCACACCACTGACGAGAAGCTCTGCTCTACATCCCACTACCTGTGCCTAGTAGACTACTACGTGTGTCATCAAACACTCCACCACAGTACACCGCGTCTACACTTATCTACCAGCCACGATCTACACAATACTGTTGTCCTGTAACATCACTCTGTTTCTACTTACGTACAAAATCCTTCCACACATCGCCAGGTCTCTATCCTCCGGCAACCATGAATACCCTCACTGTACACCACACACCGTCACTGCCACTGATGACGCATCACCGTTCCTACTTTACACTGCAGCACTGCCACTCACATCATCATCAGTCCCTACTTCACACTGCACTATAATTTCTCTGTATATACCAAATCTGCAAGACCGTGCCGCAAGGAGTCTTTCTCTGCCTTTCACTCACCTGATCAACTGCTCACACCATCATCTCTCATCCATGAGTGGCCTAAAATTCCACCCACCTCATTCACTCTGGAAACTAGCTCACTCACTCTACGAACAACCAATTACATTCACCTGCCTTTACGAAACTACTAAAAGCTACAACACAGAGGACAGGCGTGAACATATATCTATACATGGACATAAAGAATATATCTGCTTTGTTCATGTACAAGGGACACAGAGCTGCCTCACATGCTGCAAACATAGAACTGGCCTTCGTATGAATGTCCCCAGAGAACTGGCCCTCACATGAATGTCCCCGGAGAACTGGCCTTCACATGAATGTCCCCAGAGAACTGGCCCTTATATGAAAGTCCCCAGAGAACTGGCCCTCACATGAATGTCCCCAGAGAACTGGCATTCACATGAATGTCCCCAGAGAACTGGTCCTCACATGAATGTCCCCAGACAACTGGCCCTCACATGAATGTCCCCAGAGAACTGGCCTTCACATGAATGTCCCCAGAGAACTGGCCCTCACATGAATGTCCCCAGAGAACTGGACCTTACACGAATGTCGCCAGAGAACTGGCCCTCACATGAATGTCCCCGAAGAACTGGCCATCACATGAATGTCCCCAGAGAACTGGCCCTCACATGAATGTCCACAGAAAACTGGCCTTCACATGAATGTCCCCAGATAACTGGCCTTCACATGAATGTCACCGGAGAACTGGCCCTAACATGAATGTCCCCAGAAAACTGGACCTCATATGAATGTCCCCAGAGAACTGGCCCTCATATGAATGTCCCCAGAGAACTGGCCCTCATATGAATGTCCCCAGAAAACTGGCCCTCACAGGAATGTCCCCATAGAACTGGTCCTCACATGAATGTCCCCAGAGAACTGGTCCTCACATGAATGTCCCCAGGGAACTGGCCCTAACATGAATGGCCCCAGAGAACTGGTCCTCACATGAATGTCCCCAGAGAACTGGCCCTCACATGAATGCCCCCAGAGAACTGGCCCTCACAAGAATGTCCCCAGAGAACTGGCCCTCACATGAATGTCCCCAGAGAACTGGCCCTCACATGAATGTCCCCAGAAAACTCGCCCTCACATGAATGTCCCCAGAGAACTGGCCCTCACATAAATGTCCCCAGAGAACTGGCCCTCACATGAATGTCCCCAGGGAACTGGCCCTCACATGAATGTCCCCAGAGAACTGGCCCTCACATGAATGTCCCCACAGAACTGGTCCTCATATGAATGTCCCCAGAGAACTGGTCCTCACATGAATGTCCCCAGAAAACTTGCCCTCACATGAATATCCCCAGAAAACTGGCCCTCACATGAATGGCCCCAAAGAACTGGCCCTCACATAAATGTCCCCAGAGAACTGGCCCTCACAAGAATGTCCACAGAGAACTGGCCCTCACATGAATGTCCCCAGAGAACTGGCCCTCACATGAATGTCCCCAGAAAACTGACCTTCACATGAATGTACCCAGAGAACTGGCCCTCACATGAATGTCCCCAGAGAACTGGTCCTCACATGAATGTCCCCGGGGAACTGGTCCTCACATGAATGTGCCCAGAGAACTGGCCCTCCCATGAATGTCCCCAGAGAACTGGCACTCACATGAATGACCCCAGAGAACTGGTCCTCACACGATTGTCCCCAGAGATCTGGCCCTCACATGAATGTCCCAAAAGAACTGGTCCTCACATGAATGTCCCCAGAGAACTGGTTCTGACATGAATGTCTCCAGAGAAGTGGTCCTCACATGAATGTCCCCAGAGAACTGGCCCTCACATGAATGTCCCAAGAGAACTGGCCCTCACATGAATGTCCCCAGAAAACTGGGCTTCACACGAATGTCCCCAGAGAACTGGCCCTCACATGAATGTCCACAGAGAACTGGCCCTCACATGAATGTCCACAGAGAACTAGCCCTCACATGAATGTCCCCAGAGAACTGACCCTCATATGAATGTCCCCAGAAAACTGGCCCTCACATGAATGTCCCCAGAGAACTGGCCCTCACATGAATTTCCCCAGAGAACTGGTCCTCACATGAATGTCCCCAGAGAACTGGTCCTCACATGAATGTCCCTAGAGAACTGGTCCTCATATGAATGTCCCCAGAGAACTGGCCCTCACATGAATGTCCCCAGAGAACTGGCCCTCGCATGAATGTCCCCAGAGAACTGGTCCTCACATGAATGTCCCCAGAGAACTGGCCTTCACATGAATGTCCCCAGAGAACTGGTCCTCACATGAATGTCCCTAGAGAACTGGTCCTCACATGAATGTCCCT
Organism: Panulirus argus; assembly: GCA_038088735.1. NCBI lineage: Eukaryota > Metazoa > Arthropoda > Malacostraca > Decapoda > Palinuridae > Panulirus > Panulirus argus. The sequence continues at coordinate 20,906 of JAYMFT010417034.1, read as the reverse complement.
AGAGAACTGGCCCTCACATGAATGTTCTCAGAGAACTGGCCCTCACATGAATGTCCCCAGAAAACTGGTCCTCACATGAATGTCTCTATAGAACTGGTCCTCACTTGAATGTCCCCAGAGAACTGGCCTTCACATGAATGTCCCCAGAGAACTGGCCCTCACATGAATGTCTCCAGAGAACTGGTCCTCACATGAATGTCCCCAGAGAACTGGCCCTCACATGAATGTCCCCAGAGAACTGGTCCTCACATGAATGTCCCCAGAGAAGTGGCCCTCACATGAATGTCCCCAGAGAACTGGTCCTCACATGAATGTCCCCAGAGAAGTGGCCCTCACACGAATGTCCCCAGAGAACTGATCCTCACATGAATGTCCCCAGAGAATTGGCCCTCACATGAATGTCCCCAGCGAACTGGCCTTCACATGAATGTCCCCAAAAAACTGGCCCTCACACGAATGTCCCCATAGAACTTATCCTCACATGAATGTCCCCAGAGAACTGGTCCTCACATGAATGTCCCCAGAGAACTGGCCCTAACATGAATGGCCCCAGAGAACTGGTCCTCACATGAATGTCCCCAGAGAACTGGCCCTCACACGAATGTCCCCAGAGAACTGATCCTCACATGAATGTCCCCAGAGAACTGGCCCTCACATGAATGTCCCCAGAGAACTGGCCCTCACATGAATGTCCCCAGAAAACTGGCCCTCATATGAATGTTCCCAGAGAACTGGCCCTCACATGAATGTCCCCTGAGAACTGGCCTTCACATTAATGTCCTCAGAGAACTGGCCCTCAAATGAATGTCCCAGAGAAATGGTCCTCATTTGAATGTCCCCAGAGAACTGGCCTTCACATGAATGCCCCCAGAGAACTGGCCTTCACATGAATGTCCCCAGAAAACTGGCCCTCACATGAACGTCCCCAGAGAACTAGCCCTAACATGAATGTCCCCAAGGAACTGGCCCTCACATGAATGTCCCCAGAGAACTGGCCCTTACATGAATATCCCCAGAAAACTGGCACTCGCATGAATGTCCCCAGAGAACTGGCCCTCACATGAATGTCCCCGGAGAACTAGCCCTCACATAAATGTCCCCAGAGAACTGGCCCTCACATGAATGTCCCCGGAGAACTGGCCATCACATGAATGTCCCCAGAGAACTGGCCTTCATATGAATGTCCCCAGAGAACTGGCCTTTATATGAATGTCCCCAGAGAACTGGCCTTCACATGAATGTCCCCGGAGAACTGGCCCTATCATGAATGTCCCCAGAGAACTGGCCCTCACATGAATGTCCCCAGAGAACTGGCCCTCATATGAATGTCTCCAGAAAACTGGCCCTCACATGAATGTCCCCAGAGAACTGGTCCTCACATGAATGTCCCCAGAGAACTGGCCTTCACATGAATGTCCCCGGAGAACTGGCCCTCATATGAATGTCCCCAGAGAACTGGCCCTCACATGAATGTCCCAAGAGAACTGGCCCTCACATGAATGTCCCCTGAAAACTGGCCTTCACATGAATGTCCCAAGAGAACTGGCCCTCATATGAATGTCCCCAGAGAACTGGCCCTCACATAAATGTGCCCAGAGAACTGGCCCTCACATGAATGTCCCCAGGGAACTGGCCCTCATAAAAATGTCCCCAGAGAACTGGCCCTCACATAAATGTCCCCAGAGAACTGGTCCTCACATGATTGTTCCCAGAGAACTGGCCTTCACATGAATGTCCTTGGAGAACTTGCCCATACATGAAGGTCCCCAGAGAACTGGCCCTCACATGAATGTCCCCAGAGAACTGGCCCTCATATGAATGTCCCGTGAAAACTGGCCCTCACATGAAAGTCCCCAGACAACTGGCCCTCACAAGAATGTCCCCAAGGAACTGGCCCTCACATGAATGTCCCCAGAGAACTGGCCCTCACATGAATATCCCCAAACAACTGGCCCTCACATGAATGTCCTCAAAAAACTGGTCCTCATATGAATGTCCCCAGAGAACTAGCCCTCACATGAATGTCCCCAGAGAACTGGCCCTCACATGAATGTCCCCAGAGAACTGGCCTTTATATGAATGTCCCCAGAGAACTGGCCCTCACATGAATGTCCCCAGAAAACTGGTCCTCACATGAATGTCCCCAGAAAACTGGACCTCACAGAAATGTCCCCAGAGAGCTGGCCCTCACATGAATGTCCCCAGAGAACTGGCCCTCACATGAATGTCCGCAGAGAACTGGTCTTCACATAAATGTCCCCAGAGAACTGGCCCTCACTTGAATGTCCCCAGAGAACTGGTCCTCACATGAATGTCCCCAGAACACTGACCCTCACATGAATGTCCCCAGAGGACTGGCCCTCACATGAATGTCCCCAGAAAACTGGCCCTCATATGAATGTTCCCAGAGAACTGGCCCTCGCATGAATGTCCCCAGAGAACTGGCCCTCACATGAATGTCCCCGGAGAACTGGCCATCACATGAATGTCCCCAGGGAACTGGCCCTCACATTAATGTTCCCAGAGAACTGGCCTTCATATGAATGTCCCCAGAGAACTGGCATTCACATGAATGTCCCCGGAGAACTGGCCCTCATATGAATGTCCCCAGAGAACTGGCCCTCACATGAATGTCCCCAGAAAACTGGCCCTCATATGAATGTCCCCAGAAAACTGGCCCTCATATGAATGTCCCAAGAGAACTGGTCCTCACATGAATGTCCCCAGAGAACTGGTCCTCACATGAATGTCCCCAGAGATCTGGCCCTCATATGAAGGTCACCAGAGAACTGGCCCTCACATGAATGTCCACAGAAAACTGGTCCTCACATGAATGTCCCCAGAGAACTGGCCTTCACATGAATGTTCCCAGAGAACGGGCCATCACATGAATGTCCCCAGAGAACAGGCCTTCATATGAATGTCCGCAGAGAACTGGCCCTCACATGAATGTCCCCAGAAAACTGGCCCTCACATGAATGTCCCCAGAAAACTGGCCCTCACATGAATGTCCCTAGAGAACTGGCCTTCACTTGAATGTCTCCAGAAAACTGGCCCTCAGGTAAATGTCCCCAGAGAACTATCCCTCACATGAATGTACCCGGAGAACTGGCCTTCACTTGAATGTCCCCAGAGAACTGGCCCTCACGTGAATGTCCCCAAAGAAATAGCCCTCACATGAATGTCCCCAGAGAACTGGCCTTCACAGGAATGTCCCCGGAGAATTGGCCTTCACTTGAATGTCCCCAGAGAACTGGCCCTCGTTTGAATGTCCCCAGAGAACTGGCCCTCATATGAACGTCCCCAGAGAACTGGCCTTCACAAAAAATGTCCCCAGAGAACTGGCCCTCATATGAATGTCCCCAGAGAACTGGCCCTCACATGAATGTCCTCAGAGAACTGGCACTCAAATGAATGTCCCCAGAGAACTGGCCCTCACATGAATGTCCCCAGAAAACTGGCCCTCATATGAATGTTCCCTGAGAACTGGCCCTCACATGAATGTCCCCAGAGAACTGGCCTTCACATGAATGTCCCCAGAGAACTGGCCCTCACATGAATGTCCCCAGAGAACTGGACCTTACACGAATGTCGCCAGAGAACTGGCCCTCACATGAATGTCCCCGAAGAACTGGCCATCACATGAATGTCCCCAGAGAACTGGCCCTCACATGAATGTCCACAGAAAACTGGCCTTCACATGAATGTCCCCAGATAACTGGCCTTCACATGAATGTCACCGGAGAACTGGCCCTAACATGAATGTCCCCAGAAAACTGGACCTCATATGAATGTCCCCAGAGAACTGGCCCTCATATGAATGTCCCCAGAGAACTGGCCCTCATATGAATGTCCCCAGAAAACTGGCCCTCACAGGAATGTCCCCATAGAACTGGTCCTCACATGAATGTCCCCAGAGAACTGGTCCTCACATGAATGTCCCCAGGGAACTGGCCCTAACATGAATGGCCCCAGAGAACTGGTCCTCACATGAATGTCCCCAGAGAACTGGCCCTCACATGAATGCCCCCAGAGAACTGGCCCTCACAAGAATGTCCCCAGAGAACTGGCCCTCACATGAATGTCCCCAGAGAACTGGCCCTCACATGAATGTCCCCAGAAAACTCGCCCTCACATGAATGTCCCCAGAGAACTGGCCCTCACATAAATGTCCCCAGAGAACTGGCCCTCACATGAATGTCCCCAGGGAACTGGCCCTCACATGAATGTCCCCAGAGAACTGGCCCTCACATGAATGTCCCCACAGAACTGGTCCTCATATGAATGTCCCCAGAGAACTGGTCCTCACATGAATGTCCCCAGAAAACTTGCCCTCACATGAATATCCCCAGAAAACTGGCCCTCACATGAATGGCCCCAAAGAACTGGCCCTCACATAAATGTCCCCAGAGAACTGGCCCTCACAAGAATGTCCACAGAGAACTGGCCCTCACATGAATGTCCCCAGAGAACTGGCCCTCACATGAATGTCCCCAGAAAACTGACCTTCACATGAATGTACCCAGAGAACTGGCCCTCACATGAATGTCCCCAGAGAACTGGTCCTCACATGAATGTCCCCGGGGAACTGGTCCTCACATGAATGTGCCCAGAGAACTGGCCCTCCCATGAATGTCCCCAGAGAACTGGCACTCACATGAATGACCCCAGAGAACTGGTCCTCACACGATTGTCCCCAGAGATCTGGCCCTCACATGAATGTCCCAAAAGAACTGGTCCTCACATGAATGTCCCCAGAGAACTGGTTCTGACATGAATGTCTCCAGAGAAGTGGTCCTCACATGAATGTCCCCAGAGAACTGGCCCTCACATGAATGTCCCAAGAGAACTGGCCCTCACATGAATGTCCCCAGAAAACTGGGCTTCACACGAATGTCCCCAGAGAACTGGCCCTCACATGAATGTCCACAGAGAACTGGCCCTCACATGAATGTCCACAGAGAACTAGCCCTCACATGAATGTCCCCAGAGAACTGACCCTCATATGAATGTCCCCAGAAAACTGGCCCTCACATGAATGTCCCCAGAGAACTGGCCCTCACATGAATTTCCCCAGAGAACTGGTCCTCACATGAATGTCCCCAGAGAACTGGTCCTCACATGAATGTCCCTAGAGAACTGGTCCTCATATGAATGTCCCCAGAGAACTGGCCCTCACATGAATGTCCCCAGAGAACTGGCCCTCGCATGAATGTCCCCAGAGAACTGGTCCTCACATGAATGTCCCCAGAGAACTGGCCTTCACATGAATGTCCCCAGAGAACTGGTCCTCACATGAATGTCCCTAGAGAACTGGTCCTCACATGAATGTCCCTAGAGAACTGGCCCTCACATGAATGTTCTCAGAGAACTGGCCCTCACATGAATGTCCCCAGAAAACTGGTCCTCACATGAATGTCTCTATAGAACTGGTCCTCACTTGAATGTCCCCAGAGAACTGGCCTTCACATGAATGTCCCCAGAGAACTGGCCCTCACATGAATGTCTCCAGAGAACTGGTCCTCACATGAATGTCCCCAGAGAACTGGCCCTCACATGAATGTCCCCAGAGAACTGGTCCTCACATGAATGTCCCCAGAGAAGTGGCCCTCACATGAATGTCCCCAGAGAACTGGTCCTCACATGAATGTCCCCAGAGAAGTGGCCCTCACACGAATGTCCCCAGAGAACTGATCCTCACATGAATGTCCCCAGAGAATTGGCCCTCACATGAATGTCCCCAGCGAACTGGCCTTCACATGAATGTCCCCAAAAAACTGGCCCTCACACGAATGTCCCCATAGAACTTATCCTCACATGAATGTCCCCAGAGAACTGGTCCTCACATGAATGTCCCCAGAGAACTGGCCCTAACATGAATGGCCCCAGAGAACTGGTCCTCACATGAATGTCCCCAGAGAACTGGCCCTCACACGAATGTCCCCAGAGAACTGATCCTCACATGAATGTCCCCAGAGAACTGGCCCTCACATGAATGTCCCCAGAGAACTGGCCCTCACATGAATGTCCCCAGAGAACTGGCCCTCACATGAATGTCCCCTAGAGAACTAGTCTGTTTCCCTTGTACGCAATACATATAAAACACACAAAATATAACTAAGATAAATGAATACACAGGAGTGAAAAGCATGCGGACTCCACATTAAATCTACTTTTGCCTAATATATCGACATACAATAAAGGTAGATAAAAGTAGATGCTTACTAGTTTCAGCCGGGAATCTAGTAAGGGAAACTAGTGAGGTAAACTAGTGGGGGTGAAACAAATATAACATACTCTAGTGTGCCATGCATTGGGTTTGCCTTAGTTTACGAAGAATCCTCTCCGTGTACACTCATGAGAAATGATACGGAAGCAAGTTTACATTTATGCAACATGGGTGCAAGTCATTTAACACTAATCTACTCTGGATGCAGATTAGCACTCATCTAATCTGAAAGCAATTTAACACTAATCTAATCTTCCGTATACTAACCTAATCTAAATATATACACTATACTTATTCAGAAGGGTACTTCAGTGGGCCTTATAGTTAAGGAGAAAGATAGTTTGAACCGCAAGTCTTATCATGTAATGTCATGGTTCATTCGTGTGTGTACTGATGTGCCTGAGAGTACATTCGTGTGTGCAGTGATGCATCAAGGAGTACATTCGTGTGTACAGTGATGCGTCTGGGAGTACATTTGTGTGTACAGTGATGCTCTGGAGTGCATATGTTGTACTTTCTACTGTTGTGTACTTTTGTACACTTTCGTAATTCAGTGGGAGATCACGAAGATGTATGGGGCATGGGATCCCGTGGTAGCGATGGGTGGGGATGGTGATGACTGTAGTGGTGATGAAGTGGTCAGGCGATGAGGAAGTCTGAAGGTTGAGATGATGGAATGGGTGACGGGGTGGTTATGGTGTAGTGGTGATAACGAATGTAGTGATACTTACTGTTGTGGTAATGTAATGGGTATGCAGGAGGAGGGAAGGGGGTCAGTGGTGGGGTACCGAATATAGCGTAGGGGGCGGTATATGCGGCTGTGCGGTAGGGGAGAATCTATTAACTGTGGTGACAGTTAGAGTGGTAATGTGGTGGTGATGGCCGTGTTGGTCCTGGCAGCGCTGGAGTGGTGGGTGGTACAGTCCTGATGGGGACGTGAAGTGGTGGGTGTGGCTCTGAGGTGCGCTAAAGTGGTGTGGAACCCTCGACAGACAAGACCATACTTGGGAAGGAGTAGTGGACTCTTGCTCGTGTGGTAGGACCGAGGTGTCGGGTGACGGACGGGGGTAGTTGCTGTGGTGGGTAGTGGCTATGGTGATTAGTGGCTGTGGTGGGTAGTGGCTGGAGTGGATAGTGGCTGAGCTGGTATAGGTGGTCTTCGTGCGACAGCTGGGGGGATGGGAGGTGGGTTCGTGTGGCGGTGGGGGGGGGGGTCCGACAATCGTGAATCTAAGACCAACCTGGTGTCTGGTCGCTGATCTGATTGGTAAGTTTGGCACGGATGTGCTTCAGGCCATTCAGGACGGATCTCTTCACCCACGCCTTGAAGCGGGCAATGCGGTCGAACGCCTCCGCCAGTTTGTTGGTCTCGCCGTCGCTCTGGGGCGCCGACAGGTTGGATGCGCCGAAACTGCTCAGTAGCAGGGCCAAGAACAGGTTCAGCACCTGCGGGAGAGGGGTGAAAGAAGACCCGGGTGAGCTGGCTCCCTGCACTATCCACCTACGCTACTAACTGCCCTCACTGAAGACCCGTCAGTATAATACCATTATTGTTATCGTGTGCTCCTGAAGAGGCGCTTCCTGTCACCCGTCTCTCGGATCTACCTAGACGGGTCACGGCATCACCCGTCTCACTGGGTTACTGCACGAAAGACCTTCACCCTTCTGTGGCCCGCAGAAGGACACTCTCTCCTACCAGCTTGCCTCGCCACCTCAGTCCAAGTGAGGCCATCTTTAATGCTTCGACTTAAGCAATCCTTCAACCTCCACATCTACTCGCAATCTTTTGAACTTTCACACACGCCACATTTGATCCTCTTCCGTGCTTATAAAATACAACTTAACCAACTGATAGGATCCAGTTTAAAACAATTAAATTCAGAGAGAAATAGTGATATATTCATGTAACTATCTATCTATATATCTGACGCCCGTTCCCTCTGGGAACTCCCATCAAGGGATGGCCTTGGGAAAAGAGTCTCCACTCATCCCTGTCCTTACATGCCTCCCTCGCATACACTATTCCACCATTTCTCTCCCTCCAGTATTCTTCCACTCTATTTCCCCATGTCGCAAGTGGTCTTCCTCTCGCACGAAATGTTCTCCTTGTTAAGTCCCCGTCTTGCATTCTTTCCACACGGCCGAACCACATTACGACTCACCCACTCTACCACTCCACAGTTCATTCCCTTTGCATTCTTTGCCATACCAAATATCTTATACACCTCATTAATTTCTTCATTCCATCTGGTCATAGCACATCTCAAATAACTCACTTCCAAGAAAGTTCACTACGTGATGTGCCCCCACGTGAGGCTCTCACAGTAAAGTGGCCCCAACGAAAGGATGTCCTCGTCAGATCAGCCCTGGAAGTTGCTTGATGTAACTCTACAAGATGATATCTTCCTGAGGTATAACACACGGAAGGTTATCTTTGAGGAGTGACTCCTTGAGATGTTATCTTTCACGAGGTAAGCTTCCAAGAGGTTCTCCTTAATCTACTGATCATGAGGTGACGCCCGTTAAGACATTCATCCCATGAGGTAACCATGGAAGAAGGACTATGTCGTATTCCTGGAAGACCCGAGAAGGTGATCCTGTTAAAAGTTCCCTCCAGACCCTAGAAAATATTCTCACCGTAAAGTGACCGTGGGAGAGATTCTCTTCTTAATCTAAGGTGATCCCTGGAAGAGACACTACCTTCAAGGTGAGCCTGGAAGAGGCACTTTCAGGAGATCCTGGAAGAGGAACTACCCCTAAGACAACACTGGAAGAGACACTACCCTTAAGGTGACCCCTGGAAGAGGCACTACCCCTAAGGAGACCCCTGGAAGAAGGTCTTCCCTCTGGGTGAACCAGCGGGAGGTCCTCACCTCCCGTACTCACCACCAGGTTACCAATGATGACAGTGGCCATAAAGAATGGGATGCATGACCAGTCGCCCACCAACATGCAGTCCCACATGCTCTCGATCCACTCGCCACACAGCACACGGAACACGATCATGAAGGAGTGCATGAAGTCAATGAAGTTCCAGCGAGGGAGCTGTCCGTCTGGAGTGTCCGGGAACCGATCCACATTGTCTGGAAAGAAAGACAAAATCAGGATTGTTTACAACATAAAACAAGAACGGCTCCTGTATATCAGAGAAGTGGAACATAATACTCCTGGCTAATCATTCATTATCCTCACTGTTAACCAGAAGCCATGAACCATACATTACAAGATCGAAGCTCGTGGTTAACCAAAAGTAGGTGTGTATACCTGACATGTCTTAAGGAGCAGGAGGGGTAATTTACTGAGCAGGACTGCCAGTCTTTATGTTCACATTATCTTGGTCATTAACACTAACTGACAGAGGCTTATCATGAGCAGTATCCGCTTGACAATGTATTAGACCAAATTAACCCAGAACACGTACGTAGTAACTGAACTAGGTAATGGCTTGAATGGCATGAGCATAACATCAAAAGCTGTGACAGGTTACGCGAGTCAGTAATGCCTTAGGGAGACCGGAGAGAGAGAGAGTTGAGGTTGGGAAGACCCGAGCCTCTTACCTGTGTAGTTCTTGCCGAAGAGCTGCATACCCATGACGGCAAAGATGAAGATGATAATACACAAGACAAAGGTCAGGTTACCCAGGGCTCCCACCGTCTTGCCCATGATGGAGATGAGCAGGTTGAGGGTCGGCCAAGACTTGGCGAGCTTGAAGACTCGCAACTGCAGGCAACACAAACGCCGTTAGCATCGCAACACAAGGCAACATGATTGTGTGTTTCTGGGAGATGTGTTCCATTCGTTCGCGAACGGAGGCGCTTCTAGTCTTTGTATTAGGTTTACTTTTTAATTACGGGAGAGTTTCAAACTCATTCTTGCTTGTCAGTCTTAGAAATTATCAAAAAATGAGGCCAGGTGCCATACACATCTCCATACACTACAGTACATTCTCAAAATCAGTTTAGTTTAGAACATCAACATAACACGCTGGCCACTGCCACTCAGTTTTGTGAACTGTCCTCATACAAAAGAAGAATTCAAAGTATAGCAGACGTGGCAGTGTTATATGTTATGCCAATAGTAAACTAAACGTGACAGATTTATCAATATATTCTTTTCATTATGTAATGTATAAATTAAACCTCGCTTTTACTATCTTACGATCGGTCAACTGTCTGGAACGTAACTAAACGTAAGGATAACCTGTGACTGAACTTATAATGTGATTGACTATAAGTACTAAGTGACTGTGGGTTGAAGGTCTTTGACTGAACATAAGGATAACTTGAATGTAACATGCAGATCTCTGACTGAACCTAAGAATAACATGACAGAACTGAAGATCTCTGGCTGAACCTAAGAATAACATGACTGTAAACTGAATATCTCTGACTGAACATGAGAATGATATGACTGTGAGCTGGAGATCTCTGACTGAACACAAGAAGAACATGACTGTAAGCTGAAGATCTCTGACTGAACATAACACGACTGAACTGAAGGCTTGACTAACCAATCGGAAGGACCTGAGGACTGAGAGACCCGATACGTTGGCCAGGCCCAACTCTAGCAGGGAGAGCACGACGATGATGAAGTCGAAGATGTTCCATCCCTCCTGCAGGTAGTACTTGGGGCTCATGGCGATGATCTTGAGGAAGCACTCGATGCTGAAGGTGGCCGTGAAGAACTGTAGGGGAGGAGCCAGAGGAGGGGCAGGGGTCAGAGCCAGTCCCAGGGGTCTTCGGACACTCTGGCTCAGGGCACAGAGGTCAGAGCCGGGGACAAGGAGCTGCGAGACAGCTCACACAGGACAGAGAACTGAGTTCAGAGGCTAGGTCATGAGAGGTCAGCCAATGGGACGCGCGCGAGGTGTGACCTCCAAATACAAAGGTCACAGCTTAAGGTAGGAGGTCGAGACGAAAAAGATCTCAGACCACAGAACACTCTATGAAAAGACACACAGAAGTTTACCAATAAGCCACGGAGGTCAGAGATTAGGTCATGAAGGTCAGAGGTTAAAATATGGAGGTCAGGGTGAGTAGGGCAAGGACCACAGCCCCGATTCTTAAAGCACACAGCCCTGAGGTCACAGTTAGAGCTACGGGACACAATCATTACCAAAGCAGAGAGTTCGGTACTTGGAACACACAGTAAAATACAAAGCACTCAACTCAGAGCTTAAGGAGTGCAGGTTAGAGCTACAAGCCTGGAGGTCACTTGTACAGACGCAAGTGAATCTTTAAGGGATGGACGTCTGAGTTTAGGGTAGTGGGACCTGACCTCAGGGACTGGATATCAGCCCTCGTGCGAGGAGAACAGGGATCAGGCCTTTGAGTAAGGAGGTCAAAGGTTAGTGCAGGAGACCTCAGGGAGTCGTGGAAGGGTGGAGTCCAAACTAAGTGCATGGAGGTCAGGGCCAAGGACAAGGAGCTTTGAATCTGGGGAGCTAAAGGCGACGGCGTTTAAGGCAATGAGGCTAACCGACATTAACAGGAGGGTAGGGGGAGCATATGGGGGAGTGGGGAGAACACGAACAGGGGAGGGTAAAAGATGTGGGAGGAGGAGGAGGAGGGAGGAAAGGCTACAATACGCTGGCGAGAGAGAGAGAGAGAGAGAGAGAGAGAGAGAGGGGGGGCAAGGGGGGGGGGCAAAGGGAGGGGGTGCTGGACAAGTAGGGACGCCTTACTTGGCTCTACGCTGGAACCACACTTACGAACATACGTAGGTCTACATTAACACATATGCAAATGATCATAAGAAAATACACAAACAAATATGTATATATACACAAGCAAATATACATATCCATCTGCCTACTTAGATATATAAAGACAGACAAACAGACGGGACAGACACGACACAGATACAAATATCCATGTGTACCCCTATCCAGACTTACAGGGTCACAAACAGAACAGAATATCTGCAGACTGAAAAAAAGACTTAGAAACACACACACACACAACACACATGGGAGCGTATACATATGCAGAAAGGCGCATCTACAGACACAAATCAATAAAAACATAACATAATATTGGATGACGTACTGAAGAAGGACGATGCTGGGTTATGGCCTTTGGGAACGCCCAGCCCCCTTCACCCTTCCACAGACACACATGTATCTTATTCACTTCAGTCAGGAGGCCACAAGGGAGGGTTGCGCCCTTCCTCCATCACACCTCTCAGCAAAGATACATTTATGATAACGTAAACTTTAGAAAACGGAGTCTGAGTCCAATCAACAGCATCCATCAGTAGTACCAAATTCTTAAGACACATCACAATTATCTTTCGTTACTCGGCAGACTCTCGATGCCATACTGGTATGAGACTTATTCTTGCAGGCTCCTCACTTCCTCAGGCTTCCTAACTATCATCACCCGCTTACCTGTCGTTCCCACATCTAGCCTTGGGTCCCCAGAGACCAGCAGATGCGATGGTGTAGCCAGACTAGGCTTTGGGATCCAGACTCCTGAAGAGCCAGAGGCTGGCTGGAGGGCCGTGCCTGGCATCCAGCACGTGATTCCAGTTCGAAATCTTGTTCCCCTTACCATTAAGGGGCAGATAATGGGATTCCCCAACCTTACCCACTTTGAAATCCCAAACACCTACTTAATATCTTACATCACTTTTACTTTACTACCACACCAGACACTTTCACTTTACTACCACACCGGATACTTGCATTTCACCACCACACTTGCTCTTTGCTACCATACCAGACACTTGCACTCTGCCATCACAACAAACACTTTACATAGGTGAAGTGGCTGGACACAACTAGAGCCACAGAATGGAGAAGGGAACTGGGGTTGGGGTTCACTGACCAGAAATGACCAAGTGTATTTATTCATGAATGTCTCTGGCGGGAGGAGGATTTCCTATTGCGAAAACTCAAAGTTCCTCGGAAGAGAGTCACGACGACGCCGGAAGCCAAGTCTGAATGCTTACAGTGTGAAGGCGAGGACGAATCGGCAGATCTCGGCAGATGACGTCTTGTGAAGCAACTAACAGATCCCATCTGTGCGTGGTGGCGAAGAGAGAGTAAAAGGCAATCATCGGGACCTCATCTCTACCAATTATCCTGTGGTATTGATGCCATTCGCCGATGGATGTAGACCTGTCACTCTTTTCTGTTATCAATACTGCCTGTAAAATGTATCAAGAAGAAAGGAACTTAAGGCAGATACTAACTGGATTACTATGTTCAAATTACACCCATCAAAATTCCTGTCTTTGACCCTGTATCTTCACCGAAACTTTGTTTCGCATTCCCACTGGCCGAAATACCCTACAAGACTCTCGTGTTCGAGAATACTTCCATAAAGTTGTTGACTCCCCAGTTCCATGACGGAATTCCAGAGTAATCCCGAGGCTCGTGGTGAAGTAAAGGCCCTAACACAGCATCCATCAGCCTGGTGAGGGGAGCTGACTCGCAGGGATGACCAGTGAAGGACAAAGAGGAGTCGGTGAACCTTCCTTTGTCAGAAATGCTTCAGCCGTGGAATAAGTTGCCAGGTACAGTAGTGGAAACTAGGTCTTTAGGTAGCTTTAAACGAAGGTTGAATGTGTTTATGGGATCAGTCGGTTGGTTGTTTGGTGGACAGACTCAGGACCTGCCTAGCATGAACCAATGGGCCTCTTGCAGTGTCCTCAATTCTTATATTCTTATGAAGCCGAGTGACAGGAGCAAGTTACGGCTGGCGTTACTACTGGTCAGAAGTGATGAAATGCTCCTGTTCCATTATAGGCTGCTACTGATAACCCCCTGTACCCCCGTCTACTGGATATACTCTAATCTATTCATGGAATCATAATCATGACCTCAACATCCACGAAGTGGTCAGACACAACATTTTCCAAGTTTGAATCTTGCACAGTTCTGGACAAATCACAGCCATAAAAATCGCTTGTGTTTCCAAGTGGCCACAACGCCACATCTTTTGTCCTCAGTTTCAACATGATTTTTCTTTTTTATTTACAATTACCCAAGACTAATTTCCATGAAAGAGAGTCCTGCTGTTACGTCGGATATCTTCCTTAAGGTTCCTGTAGCACAGAATTGCGCTACTTCCAGTTGCAGGGAAATACTGAATCCATTGCAGTGAGGAGCTATTTCACGAGACCTGCACTCCCGATGATGCAGCCTAGGAAAGACAACTTCTCACCTGCGCGTGACATGGCACCTGAAGCCTTGAAAAAACTCTAGCAATCTAATCTCACACTTTAAATGCTCGGACTGATAACGATACAGTTGACCTACGCATAACAAGCGGCCTAGACTTCACACTGTAAACCAACAGTCTTGTGCCTCTGGCATTCCTATACCAGGGTGACTCTCGAGTTGGTGAGCAAAACATCTGGTCATTATCTGCAGTACAGTGATGCCTTCGTCACCCAGCTCCTGGACTCCAGGCATCGTCTCCCTCACAACACGTGTAGGGAGCACCACACCTTCTCTACCAACAATGAACTCTTTCCATCAGCATGCACAGGGGACTCATGGAGTCGCCAGACTGGAGAGCTTCGTCTAAAAGGATTTACGGTGCCATTCACAGGACAAGTCCTTCAAGGAAGTGTGAGGATAAAGAACCTGTCATGCCCAAAGGTCAAATATCCAACAGGCTTCATTCGCAGGAGTTACTACAAGCTGTGCATTAAAGAGAAAAATTTATGAGGCACTGTGGAGCGAGGGAGAGAGTTAAAAGCAGATTAGTCAGTATATGGAAGTCTAAACTGGTTTAGAATTAGTAAGAAGATGAGCCTCATACATCAAGCTCTTGGTCTGATTAATCATTTTATATAATGAAGACTGAGCCTTACACATACAACATCACAGTGAACTGTATTCTGATCCATCATATTGTATTATCTGTATAACGTAATGAAGAGCTAAGAGTGAAATCAGCTCATGACACCTTCAGGTTTAGAACAGCATCAGGGAACGTAACAACAGCCTACGTAAGAGTTAAGCTGGGAGCGGTGACAGATGACATTAAGTAACAACTTGAGAAACTTGAATAGATTTATTCCAAGGAGTGCTATAAAGACACACCCAGCGCTCCAGGAGACGGATGTTAGCCGGGGAAGTCTGCTCTCTTGGTACGCGTTGAGGCCGAGAACAGATCACAATTAAACAAGCTGAAGTTCAGATAAACATCTTTGCTGACGAAATGTCATAGAAATGTATAGATAAATGAAGATGACGTTAAATACACTAACTCAGCAAAGGTTGGCGTAAACCTATGTACAGAATATTAAGAAGTGAGGTGATATACAGAGCACTGATTAATAATGTTAATCAGTGTGCTACTTTCAGGTTAAACAACAAAAGGTAAAGTAATTATCACTATATATATATATATATATATATATATATATATATGAGAGAGAGCTGTATACGAAAATAGTAACGTATTATGCAGATGGCGTCATCTGGAAACTAACCAAGAACCTGTGGGATGAAGAGATGAGGGTTATGAAGAACGTGGCAATAGAGGAGGCAGATCTGAAAGGAAACCCGAGGGACTCGGCAGCTGAGGGGTGCACGAAGGCCCCCCTCGTGGCAGATCTTGAGGACTGCTCATGGGATCCCCGTAGGAGAAGATATAGAGGTGGCGGGCGGCGCAGCGGTGGTGTAGACGAACAAGCTAGAGGTAAGCAAGGAGGGGAGTACTCACGTAATTTCCCATCTGCAGGAAATGGGCGAAGCTGTCCTCCATGCCGTAGTGATCCATGGCCATGAAGAGGGTATTGACGACGATACACAGGGTGATGAACAGCTCGACAAAGGGATCGAACACTATTAACTCAACTAACTGTGCGAACTTGATCCATATCGAGCAACAGTCCCAAACACAGAAGAGGTCGATGGCTTTCAGCAAATACTCTAATAGTTTTTTCTTCAGTTTTTCCTTAAAGGATTCCTCCTCCTCTTCTGCGGGGAAATAATAGATGGAAACTATAAAATGCGTTAGTAATGGCTCTCAGACCCTGGGAGGTGGAATGGCACAGCTACAGACACTAGCTACAAGAGAGGGACGGCACCCGTGTCTCCTTAAGTCATACTTTACAATAACTGACAGACGTCCATTAAACACATAACTGTGAAGTGGATATTTATGAACTGCTGTGGATTTAGTGGTTTAGTATAAAAGAGACTGTGTTGGAACCCGGGTTCACAAAAGAGGTCAAGAAATAACTGAGGTTGGCGCAGGACACGGGCTCCGTCCCCACACAGACACAGTCAAGCTACGAGAGGGGGACCTGGAGAGGATGAGAGAGAGAAATAAAGTTAGTGAGTAATAAAGACTTGGGGGAAAAGAGAGAGAAAGCTTCTGTGCCTCCATCCTCATGATGGGCTGCTGGTAGGAAGCCACAGTATCCTACCACCACTGTGGCCTGATCCTCATTGCATCCTTCTATCCTGATCTGCCCTCACCTCACCTGTTGCTCCCAAACCTTCACCTGCTGCTCCTAAACTCTCATCTGCTGCTCCAATACACTCACCTGCTTCCTACTCTGACCTGAATACCATCGGCTCTTGCAAGCATGCGCCCTACCTCGACCTTAATGTCTTCCGAAGTGGCTACTGTTCCAGAAAGCGCGATCTGGATTTTCTTCTGTATGAAAGTTATAAATCAAGTTAGGTTAGGTCAAGTTAGGTCAGCTCGGGTCAAGTTAAAGATTTCGTTAAGCGACGGAGGAGGATCCAGATCACGCTCTTCGTCCTATGTAGACCGACTGATGTCGCAGTGTCAAGTACAAGCGGAGCAATATCTATATCTATCACTACCCTCCGTTGTTCTGTCCTTCCCGATACTGCTCACTGCTTGACGTCACTGTCAGTATCCTATCCCGACCTATCCTCTACCAGCAGGTTATCACTGTCTTCCTCCTATCAACATTAAGGCTGCTGCCTCAGGCCTCAGGTTACTGGGCCAGCCACATGCATGAGATTCTTTAGTAACCTAACCTAACCAAACCAGTTCTTATATACTAATTATTCGTACACAAAACTCTACCACTCCGTCTCCGTTTTTTTTTCTTCCCTTTCACTCTAAATAATAAAAATCACAACAAATCTGGCTGGTAATCACCACTACCCATTTCAGTTCATCATCTTGAAAATTTTGTAAATCGAGTCAGGTTTCACAAGTGACCACATTATACTCCCTGACCTCAGCCACTTCTGCTCAGAGGTCTTTTTTTTTTTTCTGAGATTGCCTTCTCCCTGGGAGGGGCTGGCATCTTCCTGGAGGCTTGATATCTCCCTGGGGGGTGGCATCTCCCTGGAGGCTTGGCATCTCCCTGAAGGGGTGTCATCTCCCTAGGGGCTGGTATCACCCTGGGGGGCTGGCTCTCCCTAGGAGGCTTTTATCTCCATAGGAGGGCTGGCATCTCCCTGATTCCTCTCTCAGAGCCGGATACCTTAACCCTAAATTTCGGAACAAACTTTGATCAACATCTAACTAACTGGCAGTCGTCCATTTACCGTGATCAACATCACCCGATAAACGATGCAGATTTTGTATATGAATGTTGTTGTTTAAGTTATAGAGTTGTAAGGGCTCGATTATCATATTGCTTTCCTCTCTTTAAAGTATTTGTTATTTAGTTGTGAAAGTTTTATAGGTAACTTGTGTTACAGATTAACTGGAAATCAGAGCAAAACACAACCTGGGTGATTTTGGCATTGGCTTGGTCTCAGAATGAGTTCTTCGAGCGTCACTCGACATGGCACAGCGCTCCGGTTGACAAGCTGGGACAGACAGACAGACACCATCGCTTCTGTCTGTCTGTCTGTCTGTCTTGGGCGAGTAAGAGAGTAGCAGTTAGCTCCCTTAAAGTGCGTTGGGAGTTGGCGGAGACCTGAGCGAGGCTAGACTTGGGCTTAATAGCGAGAGGCGACTCGAGCGGTGAGTGGCGTAGACGGGGCGGGGCTTCCCGCGGAACGGAAAAGACTTGACGGTGATTGGCGGAGTTAAGACTGAGGGGGCGGGGCATCACGCCCGATGATGAGCGGTAGACTGGGCAATGGGCGGCGCTTCTCGAAAGGGAAACGGTTTACTGAAGGGTAATCATATCAGCGTGGACCTACCGGAAAGTCAGGCTCAGCCAATTATGTAAAAAGGGCAAGGGAGTGACCCTCGAAAGTTATGGCAGGATCGAACTAGTGTCTCCAAGACTGGATATGAGAGACGCTGAGACTAGGACCCCACAAGGTAGTGTTACAGCCAGCGTGACGTTACGCCTCATAGCAATATTCAACTTAAGCTGTTATCTATTCAACAGACTCGCATTCGGTCAAACCTGCACGAATTACTACCGCTCTGAGATCAGCTTACCTAACGCTGCTAATATTCAGAGATAATGCCGGGTCACGAATAGTGTCTCCATTGCGCCATGAACAGCGTTCCACAGCTTCGGTAAGGGGCTCAGTGTAGTTGACCACACATACACACACACACGCCCATGTTGTACACCCCTTCGCAATGTACTCTCGGGCACATGGGTATAGTACATGTATCAGTCGTGCTTACATCAACACCCGTTCCGATCCCGTACTCCTAAGTACACTTCCCGCAGACGTGTGACCAAGTACACACTGCAGCGTACGTTAGGACACCCTATACACTGCTACACAGATGTACATCTCGTGTACGTTGCATTACGTCATGTTACGTACTACATGTACGGTACGTCAGCGGGTTGGTGTCTACCACGTGCGTACTTGATTTCAACTGTCTCACACGTCCGTTGACACGAACGTGTTTGATACTGGTGTCGTAGGTCCGTGGTGACCACGTCCATGATACGACGTGGCACTAGTGTAGGTCCGTGGCGACCACGTCCATCGATGACGTGCGTGACACAGATGCAGGTCCGTGGTGACCACGGACTGGCATCAACGGGCCTCGTGACCCCAAAGATCATAGCAATATGGAAGGCTATCATAAATCACATGATGCTTCAAGGTATGAGAGGAAAACCTGCAGGAGGCGTCCTTAGCCTGCAGAAGGTGTGGGCTGCTGGCAGCGGTGTGGTCCGTCCGTGGTGCCTGTGACAGATCCCCCTCTACATATAGGGTTTTTTTTCCCGGGCCACTTCTCAGCACACAGGGGGCATTATCCCACAGAGATATTAAAGTGAACTTCAATTAGCCACAGTTAAAGATTCCCCCTGGCATTAGTGTCAGGTAGACACCCTGTTACACCCCCAATCCCTGTGTGTGCTGAAAGGGGGCCCTGACAGCAAGCTACTATCTACATCACGTGGGCGTCGCGAGAGAGAGACAGAGTTAGGGTGTCTGAGGCAACCGCCTTCGTCAGTAGGCTACACACATGAACGCCTGACTCCCTCAGCCTTCCTGTCCGGGCTGTTATAGAATCAGGGTTCTTCACGCGTTCATTTTAAAGGACTTTCATTTCTCTCTAGATTATAAAATATAAGCAGTTGGCTGCCTAAGGCAATAAAGACATGTAATCACTGGCTACAACAGATGATGTTAAATTGTCTAAGAGTCTATGGAAACATCTGTATGGTAGTCTTGAGAACCGCCAGTGTCTATCAAGCTGTACTGTGTCCAGATAGCGTGAAGAACCTTTTCCATAGTATGAAACCAGTCAATTAAAGTTTTAACCAATAGTTATATTTTTTTATGTTATTTGCAGAAGGATTAAACTTTAAGTAATCACAACAAACCTATCAATTTCAAAAGGATCTTTGTGTGTGTCGGGTCAGGCCGTCCATGTGTGCAGGACGAGCGGCAGGAGAGCCATTTTTGGGGCGAAGGATTCAGCTGGCGAATGCAGCCGAGCATCCATGATCTGTGCATTACAGGCTTACCCAGGCTGCAGGCTCATTCAGTCAGGCTACAGGCTCCACCCGAGGCCAGAGAGGCTCGTCTGGACTCACGGGTTTCACCCAGGAGGAGGAGTAAGGAATGAGGGTAGGCAACTCACTACGCAACTGGGGTCATCTTTGGCCAAAAGACTGGACTGGCGCGCAGCAGATACGTACAAGCTCAGCCATACTGACCCGTGGCCTGACACCATCATGGTGAACCACGGATCTATTCTACGATGCAAGATGCACAAGGCTATATATAAGACGAGAGAATAAATAGATACGTGGACGACACCAAAGCATATACTTTTGCTGGAACAATGTATGAAGGTGACGGTCACAAGCTGTAGCAATACTCTTAGCGATAGCTCTTGCAGAGGTAAACAATGGCTGACTGGAGATTAGTAAGGTGTTGTAGTGATGCTTGTGTTGAAGGGACGGGCAACAGAGGTGTGTGTGCCCACAGCTATACTGCAATAGCCATAGTTACAGTAACATATGAATGGTAATAGTACTTAAATACAAGGGAAACTGAGACAAGAAGAGAAGTGGTAGTAATAGTAAAACTAGTTGTAGGATTAACAAGAAAACTAGTAATAGTAGTAGTAGGAAAAGCAGTGGTGGTAGTGGTAGTAGTAGTTGCAGTAGTGGTAGTAGTAGTTGTAGTAGTAGTTTTAGTAGTAGCAGTAAAGTGAGTTTCTGAAAAGTCGTGAATATAGTAACAAGAAAACGTCGCACTTTATCAAAGATTACTTTGGAAGAAAGACAATATATATATATATATATATATATATATATATATATATATATATATATATATATATATATA
>JAYMFT010417023.1:0-17877 GCA_038088735.1 Panulirus argus | reverse complement strand
TGAAATGGTTTGATCGAGTAAGTAATGTAAGGGTAAGAGAGATGTGTGGTAATAAAAAGAGTGTGGTTGAGAGAGCAAGTCTAAATATGTACATGTGTATATGTGTATGTTTATGTATGTATATGTTGATATGTATATATATATGTACGTTGCATATGTGTGCATGTATGTATATAAGTGTGTATGCGGGGGATAGGTTTTTCTTCATCTGTTTCCTGGCGCTACCTCGCTGATGCGGGAAACAGCGATCAAGTATAATAAACATAAATAAATAAATAAATTTACTATTTCCTGCATCAGTGAGGTAGCACCAGGAACAAATGAAAAAAACGGCCTCATTCATTCACATAAATACTCTTACTGTCTTGTACAGTGAACTGAAACCAGAGTCCCTAGCCCAAAACTAGGCCCCACAGACATTCCATGGTTTCCCCCGACTGTTTCGTATTCCCTGGTTCAGTCCAGTCAATGAACGCCAGCCCGTATATACTACATTGCCCCATTTTGTTCTATCTCTTGCATGCCTTGCACCCTTCTAGATATTAAGGCCCCAAACCTTCAAAGCATCTTTCATCCTTCCATTTCTTCCTTGGTTTCCACCTTTTTCTTGTTCCTTCATTTCTGGCAAATATATCCTCTTAGTTTTCCGCTCCTCACTCGTTCTTTCCTTTTGTCCAAACCATTGCAGCTCACCCTCTTCAGCTCAATTACACTTACTCCTTTTACTACCACACTTCTCTCATACTCTCTTATTTCTTACCTAATCAATCTTCACACCATACATTGTCCTAAAACATTTCATCTCCAAAACATCCACCTTCTTTTTTATATCTTTGTCTATGGCCCATGCCCCACATTCATACAGCACTGACAAGGATAATATACCATCAAACATACGCATCTTTTCCCATACAGACAGTGACCTCTCCATACTTTCCTAATGCACCCAGAAAGAATACTTACCACATATTCCTAGTGCATCGCAGAAGGCGACTACCATGGGCACAGCCCAGTGGTTGGAAACCCTTCCCTCCTTGTATTTTAGTTTCCAAAAGTTGAAACAGAAGAAGGATCCAGGCAAGCAGCACTCATCCTCTTAGAAGGCTCAGGCTGTGTATCTAAATGTGTGTGGAAGTAACCAAGATAAGAAGGGAAGGATAGGTAGTTTGTTTGAGGAAAGGATCCTGGATGTTTTAGCTCTAAGTGTAATGAAGCTCAAGGGTAAGGGGAAAGAATGTCGTTGGGATAAAGTTGGGAGTTACTGTGAGGGCAAAACCCAAGGAAGGGGTAGCACCTCTGCTGAAGGAGGAGTAGTGGAAAAGTGTGAATGAGTATAAGGAAATGAGCATACCTTCTTGAACCAAACATCCCACATCTGACACTTTATAATCAAACATGTTCAATAATCCTTAAAAGTACGCACTCCTCTTCACCTCATCTGTTTGTTATCACCTCCCTCCTTTGCTCTTTCATCAATGTTCCTATTTTTTCTACACAATTGAACTCCTTTCAAAACATCTTATGCTCCCTGAAGTTTGCTGTTACCAGCTCACCCTTCCTTTTTCATTTAACCTCTTATTAAATCTGTGCACCTTTCTCTTGAGCTCTTGCTACTTTCTTCTGTACTTTTCCTAGTCACTTGCACTCCTTCTCTGTATGTACCACTCATACAACTCCTTCCTCTTTCATTAGCAGCTTAACTACCATTTCTCATATGCCTATCTGCTGCCTTCCATAGGCTACACACTTCTCTCTCACATGTCAGCACTGCTTCCTTAAATACCTTCCACTCCTTACCTAATACCTTAGCCTCATTTACTCTCATCTTTAGACGTTCTACACTCAATTTCCCCTGGTATGTCTACAAAGAAGCCTTTTTTCCAAGCTCACTTACTTTCATAATGTTCTTGTCACCCATCTCAATTCCTCTTTTCTGAAAGCCTCTACAAATCTTCACCCTCACCTCCATTAGGTAATGATCAAACACCCCATTAGTTGCACCTCTCACCACATTCACATTCAACATTCTCTCTTTTGCAGATGTATCAAATGGTACATAATCAGTAATACCTGCTTACCAAATTTCCATGTACTTATGTATGTCCCTCTTTTTAACCAAGTAGTCCTGATCACCAATCATATTTCAAAACACATCTCTACAAGCTGTTTCACATTTCCAATCACCTTACTGAATACCCCATGCACCTTAATCATACCTTCAACTGTAACATTATCCACTTTCGCATTCAAATCACCTATCTCTAGTATCTGATCGATCTAAATCTCTTGATGCCTGTTCCCACCTGGAATTCCCTCAAGGAAGTGGCCAAAGCAATAGAATCCCCATAACTAGTGAACTCCAATGTTGCTTCTATGCCTTTAGTGCCTCACACTTAAAAGGCCACTGGCAAAGGGCAACTTTGGTGCAGTATTTGCAGAGGCTCCTACCAAATGTTCCTACAAACTACATCTACCTAATGCTCCTGATGTTTCTTCTTTTTTTTTTTTTATGTTGAAGGCTCCAGTCATGGATGAAAGTCCACATCAAGGCAAGGCCTTTATTGAAATGTAAAGAGAATTAAGAGATGGAAAAAGAAAAGACAAGGGAAAGTATTTGCAAATTTTTGAAAAAGTGAAAGACGTCTTTTGAAATAAGCCAGGTCATAGTTATTGGGAAAGACATGAGAAGGTAGAGAGTTCCAAAGTTTCAATGAATAGAAAAAGAAGCAGTTATCAAAATGGCACACCCTTGAGTTGCTGCTGGCCACACAATAATCATGAGATGTAGCAGCTTGCCGAGTATTGCTTGGTCTAGCTAGGGGTGGGGGTACACAAGTAGCCAGCTTTTGGGTGCAAAAACCAAAGTAATACCTATAGAAGTGGGAAGGTGAACCAACAATGTGGCATAGGACTAGGGGGTCAAAGTTTGGAAGTTATCCTGGGACAGTTTATAAGTCTGACCGCTTCCGACTCTTGCCTAAATATTCCTACGTACTGCTTCTATTCATTGTTCCCTCCAATCTGCCAAAAGGCAGGATTAGCGCATAGTGCTCATGCTAGGAAAATCTAGAGTTACGAAGAATGAGCTGTGTGTGTAGCTCACACTAGGAAAATCTAGAGTTACAAAGAATGAGCTGTGTGTGTCAAGTGCTGTCAAGTGTTATGCATGACAAGGAGAAATCGTATGATGGTGGACAGAATGCCAGTAGTTCACATGTGGGTGAGGCAGAAAGAAAAAACAGCTTAGTCAGAGTTCAACTTGACAACCACTTAAGTGTTGGCTCACTTCACAGCCATCACTAACCCTCCTGATACTCATTCAGTTCCTCATACAACACTCACTTTTCAGCAATCCTCTCGTGGCCAAAAGTCACCCATCTTCATTAATACACTTTCAATGTTATCCATATCACTGGGTCTCGCTTCCTTACACTCTTCTTACCTATGTTACAATGACTTCTTTGTTGAAATTCAGTAATCATTTTACTGCTGTAAATGGGCTTCTCTTGTTCATGATGTATACTATAATACAAACTTAATTCTGAGTAAGAGATGTGGGTTGTTGTCCTTCAGGTCACCTAATTGTTATAAAATTAACTTTTTTCCATGGTAGTGTTTAAAAAGGTGATGAAGGCAAACTGGACTGTTACAAGCTACTTACATCTTGAAGAATGACTGTCTAACAATCTACCTCTTTTCAATACCCTTATTCCCATTTACAGGGGTTGGATTGATTGCTTTTGTACTGGCACCATATGTAGGTATCAATTTTGCAAAACCTGGGCCCTAACCTAGCATTAAGGCAAACATTGATGCAAAACATATCTATACAATCTAATTTAGCTCTTGTATTTGCTTTTAGTGTAAGAGGGTAAAATAAGAAAGAGAGTTCTTTAACTAATTTTATTTACAAAATATTTACAGCTTTGGACAAGTATACATGGAAATCATAAGTAGGTTAGCTCATGAACCTGGTATAAAAAAAGTAAACATTTTCAGAAAAGCTTGCACAAAGCCTAGAAATTGAATGGTAATATGACTTCCACAACAACAATCATAGTGGTGCAGGGGTGTGAGGTTTTAAGAGCACTCCCTGTAAGTTTAAAGCTGTTCATATTTCTTCAACTTTACCTTATCTGATGAAAGGCTAACAGGCATAATGAGAGAATAGCCATTACAATAGTAACATGACATGCTTGAACTGTACATCTTTTATCAATAATCAATTTCATATTTGAATAAGCAGGACAAACTAAGTTAAAATCATTAATATACACAGTATAAAAGTAGTTTCTTCATTTATTTTTTGTTGGACCTACGTATTCAAATCAATTTTATCAAAACTTCATAAGAAGAACAAAATATTATGGCAAAAATTTAAGACAGCATTTCTTCTTACCACTTCAAAATGTGATAACACAATTTGTTACATCAAAATGCTGCCTAAGGATCTCAAACTTTCCATAGCTCTCTCTCTCTCTCTCTCTACATATAAAAAAGATATAATTCTTGACATGAAATTAATTATAACTGATACAATAGATGAATAAAGCTGTTATTTGCACTGGCATT
This sequence comes from Panulirus argus, assembly GCA_038088735.1. Classification (NCBI taxonomy): domain Eukaryota; kingdom Metazoa; phylum Arthropoda; class Malacostraca; order Decapoda; family Palinuridae; genus Panulirus; species Panulirus argus. Next base: position 13,305 of record JAYMFT010417023.1, on the reverse strand, counting down.
ATCAGTGATTTCCAACTTAATCTAATTAAAGACAGGACTGAAATAATTATACTGTTCTTGGAACAATCATGCACAGTAATGAAATGTTTCCAAAATGTATGTTTGGCATTAAGTATAACCTAACAATAAGGAGGAACATAAAATTGGAATAATCATCTTGCAAGTTAATATGACTTGCTGCACACAAAGACCACATTCAATCTGCTTGCATACATCAGTCAGTGTTTGCTGAAGAATGTTTCAATATGCATTACCCGTTTATTTCACAACAGAAAAAGCATTCAGTTCACAAACCATGTCAGCAAATTTAAAAATAAAAACAGTAAGCAACATATCCATTTCATAAAAGTAGAATTAATTCAACCTTCTAGTTACTGTACTAATAAAATGAAATGTATGCAGTCAAACTTATCATAGACTGTGTCATGAAGAAAAAAATGTAAGATCATATTCATTAACTTTCATTACATCGCTAAATGAACATTCTCTCCAAACTGGAAAAAAAAATTGTAGATTCATTACAAGGGAATTGGAAACATTTTAGTAAACATGAAAATTCCAATATGGAATGCCACACCTTGTACAAACAAAATCTCAAATCCAATCCAAATCCTCCTAAATAAATTATCATAAGAAAATCACTGTTGCATATATTGATTTCCTTAACTAGAAATCTGATTCCCAATATAAAGTGTGATAAGTAACTATATGTTGTTAAATTATTTGGTAACTTAAGGTCCAATTAGTAAGCAATTGCAATTATAAAGAATCATACCCTATGAGCATGGCCAATGAGAGAGGGGTGCAGGGAGTACATTGGACCTGAGAATTTCCTGGAATCTCAGAAAATGTTTGCATATATTGAAGACTAGCATTCATAATTTTTGTGGGCCTACACAGTTGAAATATTCTTTAAGCACATGGCATAAAACTGTAGTCAACAAAAACAGGATGACTAATGGCAAAGGGAACGGAACCCAAAAGAAACTGTACCCCCAGATAAAGTTCCTCTCAGAGGCCCTGCAGGCTATGAGACACTATATTAGTCACAATTTTATCAAAATATCATGGTATAATGACCTGTTATTGAAGCAGGAACAAAAACTTGAGGAAGCTCAGGCATCATATTAAGGAAAACCTTATCATGGGCAGATACAAAATATGCCAAATGTATCACACACTTAAAAGTTTTGCTATTAAAAACTACAACACAATAATTAATGCTAAAGGAAGTGATGCCCATATAATAATCAAAATATAGGAAATGAAATGTAAAAGCTTAGTATAGAATAAGATTCATTAAACTGGCATTCCTAAATCCCTGTAATAGTACTTAGAAAATTTTTCATCCCCTTTTTTTAAAATAATAAAAGCATGGTCTTAATAAAAAAATACCTATTATCTAGTAATATGTCTTGCAAAACAATAATTTCTCATTTTTATATTCATACCCAGAGATGTATTTCTCAAATAAATCTGATAAGCAAAAAAAAAATACACAAGGAGAACAGTATTTCTAATCACCAGCTTCATACCAAGTCTATGTTAGTATATCTTAATGTATGGTATAAAAGGGCACATTTCAATAATTAGCTTTTTCTTCAAAAACTTCAAAAATATACACTGCACTACTGGATAACGTCAAGCTGCTGTTAATGTATCTGAAATTTTCATGTTAGTTTCTTTGCAAAGAGAAAAGAAAAAAGTCACCTTTAAGCCAGTCAAAACTGTATTTTCAAGTTACACTCTTCAGTTGTCCACTACCTTTTAAGTAATTTTCAAGTGAGTTGTTGGATTAAACTAGATAAGGAGAACATGACTAAGTTTGTCAATGACATTTAATGAATGCAAATGTGCAACTTGTATATAATGTGAGAGTCTGGTCTGACATGACACAATAAAGGCCTGCTGAAAGATCTGTTTTCATATATAAACTTAATGCCACATCATCTGGAAACAGTTTCACTGAGTACGGAGAAGACTTTCAGCAATCTGATCTGCATAACATCTTACAATGGCTTAATATTTCCTCCTATGGCCAACCTGGTTTTATACAATCATTTATAGAATCCTTGATAGATAACATAGATGACAAGGCAACTACATGTGCTCCCACCCTTTTTTACATATAGCCTCATGAAACACTTACAAATGCCACAAGTTGTTCTACATTTTGAACCATCAGTTTTTTTCCATGAATGCACTCAAGGTCAAGACTTCTGAAAAGCTACTCCTTGCTCTTTCATCATCTACTAATGCTGATGAAAGCTCTGGCATACTTTCCTATAACTGCATCTATGCCACAAACTTAGTATGAGTCAGGGATAACACTGTTTACCATACAAAGCATCCACCAGCAGCACAGTTTTCATCGAGTATACTGGTTTCAACTGGTAACAACCTTAAAACCAAAAAGTTTGCAGAGAGATTCTGATTTCAAATTCAAGCCTATCGCCTCCAAAGCTTACAATGTGGAATTATGGCCAATAATCTTTGAATGCCTTCAGCCTGCATGCCATGCCTGATAATGGGGCAACACCCCCCTTTTTTATAATAGTAGCCAACACAGCACAGGAAAAAGAATGCTCAAAACATGAAGGGTAGAATAATGAGCATAAGAAAAAAGACTATAGCTGAAATCTATTTGAGCCCCTTAAGAGTTTGCATACCAGTCTCTTTAAAGATGCAAGAGATATACAGTAAACCCTCAATTCAATGGACCCCGATATAACAGATTTTGGATTTAATGAACTGTGCAAATAATAATACATCAATTAATAACAATTTAGAATATACGAAACATTAAAAAATCTCAAATGCCGCACCATGTGCATTTTTTTCATATCGCACTTGTTTTTGGTAGTGTGGGTTACACTCACTTTGCTTCGGTCTCAGTCTGTCTCAAGCTATCATGTGGTCAGCTTGTATACACAGAATTGTGACTTTATTTCTTAAATAATTTTGCAATCCTTACAATTAAAAATGGCAAGTGATAGAGGAGTTAAAAGAAAGCATGTAAACTGTATATTGTATCAAAAAATGGCCCATTTGATTTAACGGACTTTCTGCATTAACAGACGCCCCCTCCCTCCTAATAGTCCGGAAAATCGAGGATTTACTGTGTATAGAAAGGTGGAAGAGAACTGAGCAACTTTGCTGTTTGAGGAAAAAGGAAGATATCATAACAGTCAGTCCTCATATAGAAGGTCTCCAAACAGAAACTGGGGAAGCTGCAGCCAGTCATAAGCCATGGGTCCAGATATCAAGAGCTGGGGCAACATGTGGACAGCTCACAAGAACAGTTATAGAAATAACTGTTGAAGAGAGAGAGAGAAGCAACATCATGGTAGATGGAAATGAATAATGCAAAAGAGGTATAAGCAGGGGTTATTGAGGCAATAGGCTTCTAATTACACTTTGGCAAAGAGAGAAACTGAAGAGACACCTAATGACTAACTGGATAAAAAAAAAAAAAGGCTATATCATCATAACCCAGATAACCTCTATGGTTAAATGACTTTACTCTCGACAATTCACTCGTCTAATTTGTCTTCATTCCCTACAGTCCTCTTAAGCCTGTACAGTATTGGAGCACATGGAATCCTGAGGGATTTCCGTGAGAGAATTTGGTACCAATTTTTACTGTGGTGTCTATGGACAAGATATACCAAAAACTATGTTCCCATCATTATTTATATCTTTATTTTCAGTCATATAGGATTTAAGAATGGCTGTCATTTCTAAATGTTTTTGGCTCTACTGATCTCCCTCATTTACAATGTAAGCTGCTTTTCTGAAAAAAAAAAAAAAAGGCTGATAATGTATAAATGAATTAAGTGTACCTAAATTCCTGCTTTAGCTATGAAGCACCAGAAACAGATGGAACAACAGCCTTATATGCTCACATCTATTTTCTAGATGTCATGTGTAATGCATCAAAATCAACGCTCCACAGACCAGTTCTGTGGTTTCCCCTTACTACTTCATGTGGCCTGGCTAAGCCTGTGACAAAATGTTACTCCTATATACATCACTCCAAATTTGCTTTATCCCACTGAAGCTCAGACCCCAGCCCCTAAAATTTTCTTTCACTCCATGCTTTTATTTCCTTCCTGGTCCTCCCCTCCCTCTTACTGTATTCACTTTTGCCTTGTAGATCCTCATTGTTAGTCTTTCTTCACTTTTAATTATAATTTTAATGCAAGGGTTTAAATCTAACTTGGATTCTTCATTTCTAAAAAGACTTTTACAACATTTCAGGAGCAGAGAAACTTTAATTCATAAGAATATCTTAAAAAAGGAGAGGACTGGGAAGAAGTGGAGGTATGGTGTAAGGAAAAATGGAGAGGTCAAGGTGTTGGCAAGTAATGAGATGAATCAGAAAGAATACAAGGAGTATAAAAGAAAGATGACTGAAACTTTTGATGAAAGTGCAGTAAAAATAGAGATGCAGTCATTTGTGAATGAGGTGGTTTAATATCTTTAGAGAAAGACTATCAAAGGTTGTAGAATTAGTAGTTAGATACAAAGTCATGAAATATAAGAATAAAAGGGGAAATGCATGGTGTATGGATAAGATTAGAAATGCTTTGGAAGAGAAGAAAAAGGCATATAGTAGAGTGCTCAAAAGGAATGTACCAGTGGAAGATCAACAAAGGAGGAGGGAAGAATATAAGATGTGGGATGGAATGTTAAGATGCCAAAAGAGTAAAGCAAAGAAAGAGTAGATAACATTTTAAAAGAAAGTTGAGTGAAAAGTTTTGGAAATATAAGAAATTGTACTAACAGGGGGTGAAAAAGAAAGGTGGTGGTTGTAAGAGAGGAAATGCTAATGTAAGAAGTATGGAAAGAGAGCTGCTGACTCAAAAGGAGGAAGTGAAAGGAAGATAGAAAGAATATTTTGAAGAACTGATGAGTAGGAGAAGGTGAGGCAGCACTTGTTACATATATGAGTATGTAGGATGGAAAGAAAATGATACAAGTGCTGGGCCTTTAGCAAGAAGGGAGGTAAAAAGGGCAATAATGAGGCTGATGGTAGGAAAGTACAGGGAGTGGATGGTATTGCAGTTGAAATGTTGGAGTTTGGAAGAGAAAGTGTGATAGAGACGATGCATTTGATAGGTAATTTAGTTTGGAAGCAGAAGGATTGTGCCTGAAGACTGGGTAAAAGCTATTATTGTTCCTTTGCCGTAAGGAAAGGAGATAAGGATGTATGTAGCAATCACAGGGCAATAAGTCTGTTAAGAACATCAGGAAAACTGTATGCAAGAGTCTTGATTTATAGAGTGATGGAAGAGACTGAGTGCACAATAAGTGAGGAACATAGGGTTTTTTAGGAAAGGTTGGGGATGTGTGGATCAGATTTTTGTGGAGAATATGCCTTTGGAAAAGTATCTAGTAAAAGTGAAGAAACTTTATGCAGCTTTTATAGACCTAGAGAAAGCATATGACAAAGTGGAATGGAACGCTTTGGGATGTGGTAAGGCTATATGGGGTAGAGGAAAAAACCGCTGGATGGTGTGAAGAATAGCAAATGCACATGTAAGAGTGGATGGAGAGGTGAGGAAAAGTTTTGGTAGAAATGTGCCTATAAGGCAGTGCTGTGTGTGTCACTGTATCTTTTTAACATATATGGATGGAGTGATAAGAGATGAAAGCAGAACTAGGGAAAGAGGGTGCACAGACAGAGAGTGGTAGTGAGGTATGTTGGCTAGTATTATGCCTGTTTGTGGGTGATACTGTGTTGTTTGCTAAGAATGAAGAGGAATTGAAGACGATTGTAAGTGTGTTTTATGATGTGTGTAAGCATCGGTGACAAGGTAAATGTGAGTAAAAGTTAAGTAATGGCACTTGAAAGGAAACAGAGTGAAAGCATAGATTTTGCAAAGCCCTACTATGTGAAAGAAGAGTGTACTAAACAGTTTTATAGATATGGGGGGAGAAAGATTAGAAGAGGCGAGAGAATTCAAGTATTCAGGAGCTATATTGGGTAAGTTTGGTGATATGAAGAAGGGATAAGGGAGAGAGCAGTACAGGGTAGAAGAGTCATTGGGTCCTTTAATAGAATATTGAAAGGGAGAGGTGTAAGCATGGAAGTGAAGAAAGGACTAAGGAAGAGCATATTTCTCCCGACCCTGACCTATGCAGCTGAAAGACAGACATGAAATGAGTCATAGGGGTCAAGAATCCAGGCTTTAGACATGAGCTATTTGAAAGGAGCATGTGGTATGACTAAATGAAACAAAGAAAAAATGACAGGGTGTATGAGAGATTTGGTTAGGTAGGGGATGAATCATGGAGTAGTAGAATGGGTGAAACATAATACTTTGAGGTGGTTTGGGCATGTGGAAAGAATGCAATACAGAGAGTTTACAAAGAAAGTGCATGGTAATATGACTAAAGGGGCTGGTGTGAGATGAAGACCATCTATGACATAGGGAAACTGAGTGGAAGAGTACTTGAGGAAGAGAACTGGTGGAAGAATACATGGAATAGCATATACTAGGGAGACATGGAAGGACACGGATAAGTGGAGACTTGCTGTGACCAACCCATTGATGGGAGTTCCAGGAGGGAATGGGAATCAGGGATATAGATGGATAAAAAGACAGTGGAAAATCCAAAACTATTCTAAAAATTCTTTCAGAGTAACTTGTCTGTTAAAGCCAATTTACCTTTGGGTTTATGGATACATTATAGAACAAAAAAGGATAGAAAAATATGAAAATTAATCAACATACGTCTGGAAGGGAAGACAGAAGAGAGGCAGAGAGAGGAGGAAGAAGATGGTAACAACTGGTAAAAGTAAACACAGAGTGGTGGGCAACCATACAAATTTATCAACAGTGAGTTACGTAAATCATAGTAAAACTGATAAAAGAACAAGAATAAAATATAAAACAACAGAATTTAGAATTAAAAGAACATAGCAAAATCAATTATGCATATAAGGGTCTGGCAATATATGTAGCAAACAACCTGTATTAATCAATTACTACTGTTGCTGAAGGTTTTTGTTCCCTTTTAATTCAATTATAATTTCTATACTTTATTTTCATTCTTTTAACAGTCCTACTGTGACTTCTTTCCAAACATTCTATACTGATAAAAGGAATGTGGCTACATGCCACCTTGTATCAGTTGCCAATGTCTCCCACTTCTGTCCCTGCCCCCCTGCTGCCTTTCCTTCTGGCTGATTGTTAATTAATTTGTCATCTTTTTCATCTCCTGCAGTAATGCATAATACAAACATGATATGAAGGTAAATTGTTTCTAACCAGTAATTCACTCCAAATGAGTTATGGAAGTTTTGGATTTTCCATCGACTTGTCAACATTTTTTTCTAAAAGTCTATACTCTTAGTCGGAAAAATGGGAACCAAACAATCCTAACAAGAAAACTGCTAATGCTGCTTACTATTTAGTGTTACTGTTTATCATGCTTTCATTAATCTCTTATGCTAGAAACTGAATAAGTTTTATGGCATTCATTCTAAATCTTTAAACAATAATAATGCATAATTCAAACTAAAGCATACACGTAATCAAATTACATCAATAAGAATCATGTGGTGCAAGACTTCCCTTGGGTAATGCCACAGCCAAAAGCAAGTTTCTTTCTAACCTATTTTAGCACTACAATGTACACAATGTTTTAATGACTATGTATTATCAATTAAAAGTCATCTGACAGAATTTCGGTGTTTATTCATTACTTTCAGACAAAAGTAAAATCAATATTTATTCTTCTCAAAAATATCGATATATAACCATGGATGAGCAAATCCCAGCTCAGAAAAAATGAATTTTGAGTAGCAAATGGTTGATAAATCATGTTCATACAACTTCCTGTCAATTTTGCAAATAAAAAAGGGGGAACCTCCATCTCAATACTGAAAAAGAGCTTCTATCTTGTTTTCATACGTTTTTAAGATGGTTTCCAATTTTACCCTTTCACCATGGCAGTCCTACATCCACTGTATATGATGTGTGTGGGAGATTCTTATAAGTTTTAAAATACATCTCCATAAGTTTGCTACTACAGTTAACTAGAACATATTTTTCCTAAAGAAATTAAATACACTTCAAAGTAGCGAAGCAATGTTAACGTGAGCTACATGCTCTTTATCTAATGCTACTCCACTGGCAGGCAGAGTACTGTCTGGTTTACATAGTGAGATGTGCAGTAGTTCTGGAAGTGTTTTTGTTAGAGACAAGTAGATAAAATCACTTGAAATTTTTAATCACTTATATGTCTTATCCTGTAAGAGTCTCCCAGCTTCACAATTACGTAATGAGAGGGCACAGATCTCATACACACTCCTTGACATCACACACACTGACTAGTATATGGAAACAAGCATTAATGGCTGTGTGTTTCACCTTAATGCAGAAGCAGGCTGCTCAAGATTTTTAATCTTACATGCCCCATTTGCAGTGAACAGAAAATAAGACACTGAAAGTGTTGAAACCATCCTGATAATATCTTGATCCTCCAGCCGTCTAGAAGTTTCATCTTACTGTCTATACCCACATTTCTGATGACTATTGGAGCACAAAGGAATGCCATATAGGAAACCATCATTCTACCTTTTTAGATGGCCACCACTTCAAGTCCATATTGCAAAACAGAAACTGGGATTTAACCTAGTTGTGTGCAGGTTTTACTGTCAAAGTAAGGCTAGTACACAATATAACTTAAAACTGTATATCAAATCTGCATGGTTTATGTAGCACACTTAGCAGTTGACTGCTTTAATTCATTACTTTTTTTCATGTTGAAGGCTCCAGTCATGGACAAAAGTCCACATCAATGACAGACCCTAATTAAAATATGGAGAAAATTATGAAATGAAAAAAGAAAAGACAAAGGAAAGTAATTACAAATTTTTGAGAAAGTGAAAGACCTGTCTTTTGAAAAATGCCAGGTCATAGTTATTGGGAAAGACATGAGATGGTAGAGAGTTCTAAAGCTTCTACGTGTAAGGAAAGAAGCAGGTATCAAAACGGCCCACCCTTGATTTGCTGATGGACACACAATAATCCTATGATGAAGCAGTTTGCTGAGTTTTGCTTGGTCTAGCTAGTGGTAGGAGCACACAAGCAGTCAGCTCTCGGGAGAAAAACCAAAGTAATACCTATAGAAGAGGGAAAGTGAACCAACATTGCGGTGTAGGGCATGCAGTGAATGTTTGGAAGTTAGCCTGGGACAGTTTATAAGTTGGACCGCTTTCAACTCAACTCTGTCAAGTAAGGATACAAAGTTAGAAGTAACCCAAATGTGAAAGGAGTGCTCCATATAAGGATGAATCAATACCCTTGTATAAAAGCAGCAACTATTCAGAAAAGAAGCTTCAACATTTAAACATGACTCTCAGTTTCTTAGAGGCAGACTTAGCTATTCCCATAATATGGGTATCCAAGAAAGAGTGGATGTGACAATAATACCAAATATGTTCACTGAGTCAAGAGGTGAAATTACAGATCCATCAAAGGAGAGATGGAGGTTGTGAGGAGTTTTAAATAGAGAGATAAGTAGGAATAGGGTCTTAGAGGCATTAAATTAAACAAGATTTTATGTACCCCACTGAGATATCCTGTCCAAGTCTGACTTGACTGAGGAGGCTGTGTCAAGATGAGATGCAGATCGAACGAGAGAAGAGGGAGCAGAATTGAAGGATGTGGATGAATGTAGTGTTGAGTTGTCAGCATAAGAGTGCATTGGATTATTTCTGGAGGAGAGGAAATCATTGAAAACAAAAAAATAGGAGAAAAAGTGTAGGGGGCAGAACAGGACCTTGAGGGACACTGCTGTCAATGGAGAAAAGGGGAGGAGGCTGATTCATCAACAACCACAGAGATAGATAGGCCAGAGAGGAAGCTAGATATGAAGGAGCAAAGTGAGGGAGGGAAGCCAAATGAGGGGAGCTTAGAGATGAGTCCCTGATGACACATCCTGTCAAAAGCCTTAGATATGTCAAGGACAACTACATATGACTCCCCAAAATCTTTCAGGGATGATGACCAGACATTATTAAGATAGGAAAGAATATCACCTGTGGAGCTCGTCTTACAGAAGCCATAACTTCTGACTTTGATTTTAAAAATCCTTGAATAAAAGTAGGAACATGGAAATTATATCAATAGTCATAGAATAAAATCCAATAACTTTTCCATTAAACCATACAATACCACATTATCTGCAAAAAAATATTATACAACTCTTGTCCCCATCCAAGCATTCCCTCAAAATTTGATTTTCCCACTTTTTAGGGATGTTGCCATGGTAGTAAATAACATTCCTTGTGGATAGTCCACATGGTTTTCCCATCATGGAAAAGAGCAGGTTTTTTTCTGTGGTTAAATAATACAATCCACAAGACGTAATTTTTTAATATACAATTCCCTCCTCCACCTTAGAGGGGTAGCATCAGGAATATACTAAGAACAGCCTTGTTTTCACACATCCACTCTTTAGCTGTCATGTGCAATGCACGAGAACAGAGCCTACCATCTATAGCCATACCCTTCAGGCCTCTCACCCTCATGAAAGTTCAGACCACAATACTTTTGAGACTCTTTTGCTCCATTTTTTCATTTCCCTCTTGGCCTTCCCACCCCTTCCTCCACTTCTAACACATTTAGTTATTAAGTCTTTCTTCACTCATCTTCTCTCTATGTCCAAAACATTTCAGTACACCATAGTCAGCTCTCAACTGCATTGCACTTATTAGCACATCTCACTCTTCCACTGTCAATCCCTACACCATCAACCCGCCTTACCTGACATATTGTCTTTAGGCATTTCATTTCCAACACGTCCACCCTCTTTCATTCCTTTGCATTCAGGGCCTGAGACTTACATCCATACAATACCGGTGGGGCTACTTTATCTTTGAACATACAGATCTTTGCCCTAACAGACACTGACCTCTCCTTCCCCAAGCTCCTGAACACATCCAAGTCCTTTGTCCACTCTCCCACCCTATGACTCCTTTCAGGCCCCAAGGTTCCAACTACTGCAAAGTCCACTCTCAGGCATTCAAGGCATTCCACTTCCTTCAGGTCCATATGTTTCAAACTTACTCTCAAAACATTCTGTCTGATCTCCCTGCTGCATGTCTTTATCTTGCTTTCATTTATAATTACTCTCAACTTTCTCTTTTCACTCATTCTACCAAACTGTCACCAGATTCTAGGGCTTCTCTCTAGAGTCTGCCATCCAAGCTGCATTATCTGCACAGATCAACAAATTTACCTCTTATGCCCCCCAACACTCCTGGTATACCATAGACATATCCTTTGCCCTATGACCCTTGCATTCATCCCCCTCAGCACCCCATCCATAAACATAAACAACCATGGTGACATCACACATCCTTCAAACAGACCTATAATGAGTACCACTCACCCTCCTCCCTCCCATTGTACTAATGCACACACTTTATTGTCTAAGTAAAAACTCCCCATGGCATCCAATAATTTTCGACAAGGGCTCTCTGACAACCTTATTAAACAATACCTTCGACAAGGGCTCTCTGACAACCTTATTAAACAATACCTTAAAATCATAATTTAATACAATTCCTACAAATCACAGTTCAATTCACCTTCCTTCTCCATATATTTCTCACAAATTCTTTCAAGCATACATATGACTGACATATCATCTACCTCTCCTGAAGCTACAATGCTCCTTCCCAATCTTACGTTCTGTGCATGTCATAACCTTCTCATACACTTTACCAAGTATACTCAACAGACATACTTCTGCATTTCAAGCATTCATTTTAGTTCCTCTTGCCTTTACATAAAGCACTACATAATGCATGCATTCTACCAGTTCATAGGAACCTCATCTTGTTCCATAAAAACACTGAATAATTTGACTAAACCATCAATAACACTGTCATCACCTTTTAAGAGAAACTCAATTGCAGTCACATCTACTCTAGCAGCTTTAACACATTCATCTTATGCAAGGTTTTCACTAAATTGTCTCTCTTTACCAAAACATTACAGACTCATTCACTCCACTGCCCCCTCATCCTAACACACTGCACGTGCCATCCTATTATCTAACACATGAAACAATCCTTTAATCAACTCATTTTATCTTTTTTACATCTCTTCTTTGCTTATGACCACTTTTCCATCTGCTCCCCTCATGGCTACTCCAATTTGTTCTCTTGTTCTCCTCACATTATTCACATCCTTCCAAAACATTTCTCATTCTCCCTGATCAATGACAGTTTCTCACCCCATCTCTCATTTACCCTCTTTATTAATATCACTTCCTCTTGTGCTCCTGTTTATGGAATATACTCTTTCCAAGCAGATTACATCAATACATTTCTCTTACTTTCTTCACCAGCATTTTAACTTTCTTATCCCACGGCTCACTACCCTTTCTCATATGTCCACTTTCCACCAGTCGTATGCACACTATTTCTCTTGTTCAAGTAACGGCTGTTTCGTTAAATACCTTCCATTTCTCTGCTGCCCTCCTTATTTCCTTTACTCTCATCCTATGCTGATCTTCACTCAATCTTGCTTAGTATCTCAAGCACATAGGTCTCTTTTCCAAGCTCACTCACTTTCACTATCATTTTCTCATTTCACTTTTTCTTCCAAAACCCTTACAAACTTTCACCAAGAAATGATCATAAAACTGACCTACTGCCCCTCTCTGTATTTTCAAATCTAGTTGCCTCTCCTTTGCATACCTGTCAGTTAATACATAATCCAATTATGCCTGTTGATCTCCCAACCCCACTCACCCAGGTTTACTTTTTATGCACTTCTTTAAACCATGTATTCACAATCACAAATCCTTTCTCAGCACATATCATATTCCATAAAAATATTTCAATCCTGAGCTTTCCCAAATATTGTATGGTGTGTCTTACACTTTTGTCACCAAAACCATTCTGATTATTTCATCTATCACATCAACTGTCCTTTTATTCATTATTCTGTGCTTGTCTTTCATATATCTTATTGATGTTACAGAGGTGTGCTTGGATCAAACACCTGAAGAGCTAGCTACAAGAATGTATGGTCCACTCAGTCCCAGATTAAGGAAGAACATGGGGGTACATGTCCCATGCTACCTTTTTCTTTTATGGACCTACCTCCATTACCATGGAAGTGACCATGCTTTCAGCAGGCCAGCCAGACTTCGGTCAGGTTGGACGAGGTCAGACCAGGACAACTCTTGTATCTCCTTTGACAGTTCTGTAATTCCACCTCTTGACTCAATGAACATACTTGGTATTACTGTAACATCCAATCTTTCTTGGAAACC
>JAYMFT010417012.1:0-17878 GCA_038088735.1 Panulirus argus | reverse complement strand
CATGTTTTTCACTTTCTCAAAAATTTGTAAATACTTTCCCTGTCTGTTTTTCCCCCTTTCTCAACTCTATTTATATTTCAATTATGGCCCGGCCTTGATGTGGACTTTTGTCCGTGACTGGAGCCTTCAACATAAAAAAAAAAAGAATATAGTACATATAAACGCGCACTATCTTGGTAAACATAACACCCTCCAACAGCCAGGATTCGAACGAAGCATCTTTTGCGTGGTAGTCGAAAAACCTAACAGACAAGCTATAATCACCCTTAATAAGGAAATGACAGTTCGATAATAAGTTATCGAATACACTTCGTCTCACATCCAAGAGGAACGTTCTTTTCACCGGTCAAATTCCATCAGGCTAACATTACCAGCAGTTGGCATCATATAGAACCTTACAGTACAAAACGCAGATGTATATGAACAGGAATATATTGGACATGAATGCGGTTTTTCAAAGGACATATAATACCCTCCAACAGCCAGGATTGGACTCTAAAAGCCATGATTCGAACTCAGGTCCTTTTGCGTTGCAGTCGGGAACGCCAACGGCTAGGCTCTGATCGCCTCCAATGGGGAAATGACTAATCGATTAGAAGTAATCGAAAACCCTTCGTCTCATATGCATGGGCACCCATATCCATCAGGCTCACCTTAGCAGCATCTATCTTATTAAAGAACCTTACTGTACAAACGCATATGAACGGGCGTTTTATACAGCACATAATACCCTCCAACAGCTAGGATTTGAACCCAAGATATTTTGCGTCTTAGTCGGGAACGCTAACGACACCGCTATGATTATCCCTAATAGGGAAATGACTATTCCATTACTAGTACTCGATTACGCTTCGTCTCATATGCATGAGTAACGGGGTCTACACTGGTCAAGTCCCATTAGGCTTACTTTACCAGCTGCATGCATTTAACAGAATTTTACTGTACAAACGCGGAGGTATATAATCAGAAATAATGAGCATATGAAAATGCACTTTCATAGAAAACATAAAACCCTCCAAAAGCCAGAATTCAAGCCCAGGACATTTTGGGATATGACAATTCGATAAAGTTTCTCGAATACCCTTCATGTCACATCCATAAGCAATGGGGTCTACACCGGTTAAATCATATTAGGCTCCTATCAGCAGCAGCTATCATTTTACAGAGTCTGATTGTACAAATGCACGAAAATAGTGCACTTTCATAGAATGCATAATACCCTCCAACAACCAGAATTCAAATCCAGGACTTTTTGCATGGTAGTCGGAAAACCTGACAGCTGAGATATGATCGTCCCTAAATCGGAAATGTCTGTTAGAGAACAAGTAATTAAATAATCTTCGTCTCATATCCATGAGCAACGGGGTCTACACTGGTCAAATCACATCTGGCTCACACTACAAGCTGCTAGCATTTTATTGAAACTTACTGTACGAATTACAGACATATATGTACACGAAAAGAGTGCACATGATCTCGCACTTTCATAGAACAGAAAATATTGTTCAGTAGCTTTAAATCGAACACAAGACCTATTGTCTGGTAGTCGGGAACGCTAACGTTTAGGGTTTCATCATTCCTATTAGGAAAATGATTATTCGATTACAAGTAATCGTATACCCTTCGTTTCACATCCCTGAGCAACGAGGTCTACACCGGTCAAATCCCAAAATGCTCACATTACCAGCCGCTACCATTCTAGAAGACCTTTCAGTAAAACCGCAGATATATGTGAACACGTATGGAGTGTATGTGAATACGGATTTCCAGAGAACACATTATGCTCTTCAGCAGCCAGGACTCGAACCCAAGACCTCTTGCGTGGTTGTTGGGAACGCTAACGGCTAGACTATGACCGACCAGATAAGGAAATTACTATTCAATTAAAAGTAATCGAATACCCGTTGTCTCAAAACCATGAACAACGAAACCTACACTGGTCAAATCCCATTAGGCTCTCATTACCAGCAGCTAGCATTTTACAGACCGTTGTTGTGCAAAAGCGTATGTATATGAACACAAATATGGTGCAAATGAAATCGCAGTTTCATAGAACACATAATACCCTCCAACAGCTAGCATTTGAACCCACGACCTTTTCCTTGGTAGTCGAGAACTTTAACGGCAAGACTATGATCGCCTCTAATAGGAAAAAGATTTTCGATTACAAGGAATCGAATATCCATCGGCTCACTTGCATGAGCAACGATGCGTAGACTGGTTAAATCCCATAAGGCTCACGTTATCTGCAGCTGGCATTTAACAGACCCTTACTGCATAAATACGAATGTATATGAACACGAAGATAGTGCATATAAACTCGCAATTTCTTGGAACACATAATACTCTCTAATAGCCAGAATTCGAACGAAGGATCTTTTGCATGGTAGTCGAGAAACCTAATGGCCAGGCTATAATCGCCCCAAATAAGGATATGACTCTTCCCTTACAAGTTATCGAATACACTTCCTCTCATATCAAAGATCAACGGTATTTTCACTGGCCAAATCATATCAAGCTCACATTACCAGCAGTTAGTATTTCATAGAATCTTGCTCTACAAACGTAGATGTATATGAACAGGAATATATTGAACATGAACAGTTTTTCATAGGGAGTATAAAGCTCTCTAACAGCCAGGATTGGACTCCAAGAGCCATAATTTGAACCCAGGAACCTTTGCGTTGTAGTCGGGAATGCCAACGGCTAAGCGCTGATCATCCCTAATGGGGAAATGACTAATCGATTACAAGTAATCGAAAACCCTTCGTCTCATATCCATGAGCAACCAGGTCTACACTGTTAAAATCCTATCAGGTTCACATTAGCAGCAGCAATTATTTTTCAGAGTCTTTCTGTACAGACGCATAGGTATAAGAACACGAATATAGGACATATGACTCGCACTTTCATAGAACACAAAATACCCTCCAGGAGCTAGGATTCGAACCCAAGTCCATTTTCCGGTTAGTCGGGAACGCTGACGACAACAATATGGTTACCCCTAATAGGGATATGACTATTCGATTAAAAATACTTGATTACGCTTCGTCTCACATGCGTGAGCAATGGGGTCTACACTGGTTAGACCCATTAGGCTCACGTTACCAGCAGCTTGCATTTTAAAGAACCTTACCTTACAAACATGGAGGTATATGATCAGAGATGTAGTGCATATCTACACGCACTTTCATAGAACACAAAATACCCTCCAACAGCCAGAATCCGAACCCAGGGCTTTTCGCATTATAGTCGAAAAACTACTAGGTTATGATCGCCCCTAAAATTGAACTGACAATTCGATTACAAGTTTTCGAAAACCCTACAAATCACATCCATGAGCGAAGAGGTCTACACTGGTCAAATTCCAGCAGGCTCACGTTACCAGCAGCTTCTATTTTACAAAACCTTACCGTAAACCGTGGAGATATATGAACTCTAATATACTGTATATGAATATGCATTTTAATAGAAAACATGATGCCACCCAGCAGTCAAGATTCGAACCGAAGACCTTTTGCATGGCTTTTGGGAAAGCTAATGATTAGGCTAAGATCGACCCTAATAAGGAAATTAGTATTCGATTAAAAGTAATCGAATACCCGTCCACTTACAACCATGAGCAACTAGACGTACAACGGTCAAATCCCATCAGACACATTACCTGCAGATAGCATTTAACAGAACTTTCTTTATAAGCATGGATGTATATGACCACAAATATAGTGCAAATGAACGCGCTCTTTCATAAAACACAAAATAACCTCCAACAGCCAGAAATGAAACCCAGAACTTTTTGCGTGGTAGTCATAAAACCTAACGGCTGGGCTATGATCGCCCTAATACTGAAATGACTATTCGAGAACAAGTAATGGAATACTCCTTGTGTTATATCCATGAGCAACGGGGTCTACACAGGTCAGATTTAATCAGGCTCACATTACCGGCAACTAGCATTTTACAGAAGCTTACTATACAAAAGCGGAGGTATACGGACACGAATATCGTCCAAATGAAATTGCACTTTCATAGAAAACATATTACTCTTTAACAGCCAGGATTAGACCCCAAGAACTTTTGCTTCGTGTCTAGAACTCCAATACCAAGGCTATGATCACCTCAAATAGGAAAAATAATTTTTCGGTTACACGTAATCGAATAATCTTCGTCCCATTTGCATGAGGAACGGTTTGTACACCGGTAAAATCGCAATAGGCTCACGTTACTAGCAGGTCGCATTTTTAAGACATTTAATGTACTAACGCGGAGGTATATGAACACGAATATAGTGCATATAAACGCGCAGTTTCTTAAAACACATAATGGCCTCCAAAAACCAGGATTCAATCGAAGGATCTTTTGCGTGGTAGTCGAAAAACCAAACTGCCAGGTTATGATCGCCCCTAATATTGGAAATGACTGTTCGATTATAAGTTATCGAATACACTTCGTATAACATCAAAGAGCAACGGGATTTTCATCGGTCAAATCATATCAAGCTCACATTACCAGCAGTTAGCATCTTATAGAACCTTACTGTACAAACACAGAGGTATATGAAGAGGAATATATTGGCCATGAACGCAGTTTTTCATTGGGCATATAACACCCTCCAACAACCATGATTCGACTCAAAGAGCCATGATTCGAACCCAGGTCCTTTTGAGATGTAGTCGGGAACGCCAAAGGCTAAGCTCTGATCACCCCTAATGGGGAAATGACTAATCGATTACAAGTAATCGAAAACCTTTAGTCTCATATCCATGAGCAACCAGGTTTATTCTACTGAAATCCCATCAGACTCACATTAGCAGCAGCTATCATTTTACAGAATGTTAGTGAGCAAAAGCTTATGTATATGAACACGAATATAGTGCCTATAGACTTACAATTTCATTGAACACATAATACCCTCCAATAGCCAGGATTCGAACGAAGGATCTTTTGCGTGGTAGTCGAGAAACCTAATGGCCAGGTTATAATTGCCCCAAATAAGGATATGACTCTTCCCTTACAAGTTATCGAATACACTTCGTCTCACATCAAAGATCAACGGTATGTTCACCGGCCAAATCACATCAAGCTCACATTACCAGCTGTTAGCAATTCATAGAATCTTACTCCTCAAACGTAGAGGTATATGAACAGGAATATATTGGGCATGAGCAGAGTTTATCATAGGGAATATAAAGCCCTCCAACATCCAGGATTCGATTCCAAGATCCATTATTCAAACCCAGGACCCTTTGCTTTGTAGTCGGGAATGCCAACGACTGAGCTGTGATCACCCCTAATGGGCAAATGATTAATCGATTACAAGTAATCGAAAACCCTTCGTCTCATATCTATGAGCAACCAAGTGTACACTGTTGAAATCCTATCAGGCTCACACTTAGCAGCAGCAATTATTTTTCTGAGCCTTTCTGTACAGACACATAGGTATATGAACACGAATATAGGACATATGTCTCGCACTTTCATAGAACACAAAATACCCTCCAGGAGCTAGGATTCGAACCCAAGTCCTTCTTCCTAGTAGCTGGGAACACTGACGACTACGCTATGATTACCCCAAATAGGGATATGAATATTCGATGACAAATACTTGATTACGCTCCGTCTTACATACATGAGCAATGGAGTCTACGCTGGTCAATCTCATCAGGTTCACCTTAACAGCAATTTGCATTTTAGAGAACCTTTCTGTACAAACCTGGAGATATATGATTAGAAATATAGAGGATATGAACACGCACCTTCCTAGGACACAAATTATCCTCCGACAGTCAAAATTCGATCCGAGAATCTTTTGTATTATAGTTGAGAAATGGCTAGGCTATGATCGCCCGCAATATGGAAATGACAATTTGATTACAAGTTTCGAATATCCTACGTCTCACATCCATGGGCAACGTTGTCTACACCAGTCAAATTCCAGTATTTTCACTTTACCGTTAGATACCATTTTACAAAACCTTATAGTAAAAACGTAGAGAACGTGGAGATATATAAACACGAATATACTCCATATGTATATAAATTTTAAGAGAACACATGATGCCATGCAGCATCCAAGATTCGAACCCAAGACCTTTTCCATGGCATTTGGGAAAGCTAACGGCTAGGCTGAGATCAACCCTATTAAGGAAATTAGTATTCGATTAAAAATAATCGAATACCCGTCCACTCACAACCAGGGGCAAGTACACCTTCAACGGTCAAATCCCATCAGACACATTCCCTGCAGGTAGCATTTAACAGACTTACTTTATAAGCACGGATGTATATGACCACGATTATATTGCATATGAACGCGTTCTTTCATAGAACACAAAACAACCTCCAACATCTAGAAATAGAACCCAGGCTCTTTTCTTTGATAGTCATAAAATCTAACGGCTAGGCTATCATCGCCTTAATACGGAAATGAATATTCGAGAACAAGTAATAGAATACTTCTTGTCTCATATCCATGAGCAACAGGGTGTACACCCTGTAAATCCAATCAGGCTCTCATTACCGGCAACTAGCATTTTACAGACAATGTACGAAAGCGGAGGTACAAGAAAACGAATATCGTGCAAATGAAATTGCAGTTTCATAGAACACATAATGCTCTCCAACAGCCAAGTTTCGAACCAACGACCTTTTGCTTGGTAGTCGAGAAATCCAACGGCCAGGCTATGATCGCCTCTAATAAGAAAATAATTTTCCCAATACACGTAATCGAATATCTTTTCTCTCACTTGCATGAGGATTGGTTTGTACACTGGTCAAATCCCATTAGGCTCACGTCACCAGCAGTTCACATATTACAGATCCTTACTGAACAAACGTAGAGGTATATGAACACGAATATAGTGCATATAAACGCGCAGTTTCTTAGAACACAAAACACCATTCAATAGCCAGGAATCGAATGAAGGATCTTTTGCGTAGTAGTAGGGAAACCTAACGGTCAGGTTATGATCTCCCCTAATATGGAAATGACTGTTCGATTATAAGTTATCGAATACACTTCGTATAACATCAAAGCGCAACGGGATTTTAACCGGTCAAATCACATCAAGCTCACTTTACCAGCAGTTTTCATTTTATAGAACCTTATTGTACAAACATAGGGGTATATGAATAGGAATATATTGGACATGAAAGCAGTTTTTCATAGGGCATATAATACCCTCCAACACCAGTATTCGACTCAGAGCAATGATTCGAACCCAAGTCCTTTAGCGTTGTAGTCGGGATCACCTCGGGCTAAGCTCTGATTACCCCTAATGGGGAAATTACTGATCAGTTAGAAGTAATTGAAAACCCCACGTCTCATATCCATGAGCAACCAGGTTTACACTACTGAAATCCCATCAGACTCACATTAGCAGCAGCTATCATTTTACAATCTTAGTGAGCAAAAGCTTATGTATATGAACACAAATATAGGGCATATGAACACGCACTTTCAAAGAACATATAATACCCTCCAGCATCCAGATTTCTTGGTTGTCGAGAAACGGCCAGGCAATGATCGCCCCCAATAGGGAAATGAAAATTTGATTACAAGTTTTCGGATGCCCTATGTCTCACATCCATGAGCAACGAAGTCTACACCCGGAGAATTCCATTAGGCGCATATTACCAGCACCTAGCCAGTAACAAGATCTTACTATATAAACACGGAGGTACTATTCAAACACGAATATAGTGCATATGAAAACGCTGCAGAAGGCTAAAGAATTAATCACGGATTGGGCTCATACTTCTAGTTATATCATACTGCCACATGGGACTAGGGATGTTTTGTACAACCAATCTAGAGAGAGAGAAGTACTTAAACAATTCATGCTAAACAAGCAACATGATGAAAGTGATGTGCCATTAACTGAGTTTGAGCTTGATGCAGCTCTAACCTGGGGCAAGGGCACTACCAATGGTGAGGATGGTATCACTTACGACATCATTAGACTTCTAGGATGTGTATCTGGTTATCCAGTATTAAAGTTGTATAATATGACTTACGCCACTGGTCATCTACCCTCCTCATGGACCAACGGTCTAATTGTACCAATACCTAACAACACAATGAACCTGATGAATTTCGCTCCATCTTCCTGACGAATTGCCTGTGCAAAACTTTTTAGAGGATGGTGCTCAACAGAATCAAAGAACATATGTCACCTATTAATAATGGCTTCACACATGACAAAAGTGTACACAACTGCATCACTAGTTTCCTAACAGTTCATGGGGAGAAAAGTCATAAATACACCACTTTTCTTGACCTAAAATCTGCAATTGATATTGCCAATAGTCAAGTTATCCTATATGAGTTAGTAAAAATGGGTATAGGTGGCCCGCTCCTGAACTGGATACTCGGCTGTCTCTCTAATAGAAATTCAGCTGTTTTATATCTAGTCTACAAAAGTGAAGTTAAAGACATGCTAATTGGCACTCATGAAGTTGGTGTATTTAGCCCTACTTTGTGCAATATACTAATCAATGCACAACTGATATCGATTCCTCAGTGTCCTAGCAATATCACTATTAGTTATGCTGATAACATTCTTCGACACACCATCATATATCGTGAATTGCAAATTATTCTCAACTGCATACTCACAGCCTGTGAATATCTTGGCTTCATCATATCTACAGATGAAACTAAGGTCTTCAAAAATCGAATTGATAACGGCCGGAGCTGATCATCTAAGTTAACAATTAGTGGAAACCCGATTGACTATGTCTCTTCCTTTAAATATCTCGTTGTCAAAGTCTCATGTGCTGCAGCAGTGTGAAAAACCAAAATCGACAAAGTACAGATAGATTCCGAGGTCTTAGACCTGTTGCAGGGCACAAGCATAATTATGGTGCAAATATCAGAGTTGTTAAAACGATGCATTTACCGTATATTAGGTCTTTAATAGATGGTCCTACCGAACATCAAAGGTATGGACAGATTTAAAAAAATGCAAAATTAATCTTTAAGAATCGTACATCTTTAAGAATCGTACTTGTTTGCCCGAAATTCACTAAAATACTCAACAAGCATAAATAACTTGGTATACCTAGCAAACTTTCATAGAAAGCATAATACCCTCCAACAGCAAGGATTAGTACCCAAGACCTTTCGCGTGGTAGTCGAGAACGCCAACGGCTAGGCTATGTTCGCCCCTAATAGGGTAATGATAATTTGATTACAAGTAATCGAATACCTTTCGTCTCACATGCATTAGTAACGGGGTCTACATTGGTCAGTACCATTATGCTCGCGTTACCAGCAGCTAGCATTTTACAGACCCTTATTGTACAAACGCGGAGGTATATGAACACGAAGATAATGCATATAAACGTGCACTCTCTTAGAACACATTATACCGTCCAACAGCCAGCATTTGAAACCAGGACTTTTTGTATGGTAGTCACGAAACCTAACGGCTAGGCTATGATCTCTCCTAGTATGGAAATGACTATTCACTTACCAGCAGTCGAATACCCTTCGCCTCATATCCATTAGTAACCAGGTCTACACTGTTCAAAACACATCAGGCTCACATTAGCTGCAGCTATCATTTCAGAGAACCTTACTGTAAAAACGTATAGGTATGTGAACACGAATATATGACACAACAAAGCGAACTTTCTTATAATGAATAATACCCTTCAGCAGCCAAAATTCAAAATCAGGACTTTTTTTGTGGTAGTCAGAAAACCTGACAACTAGGTTATAATCGCCCCTAATTGGGAAATGTCTGTTAGAGAACAAGTAGCAGAATGACCGTCGTGTCAAATCCATGAGCAATGGGGTGTACACTGGTCAGATCACATCTGGCTCACATTACAAGCTGCTAGCATCTTACTGAACCTTACTGTAAGAATTACGAAGGTATATGTACACGAAAAGGTGCATATGAATTCGCACTTTCATAGAACAGAACATACCGTTTAGTAGCAGTAATTCGAACACACGACCTATTGCCTGGTAGTTGGGAACACTAACGGTTAGGGTTTCATCATTCCTAATAGGAAAATGATTATTCGATTACAAGTAATCCTATACCCTTCGATTCACATCCTTGAGCAACGAAATCTACAACAGTCAGTCAATTCCCAGCAGGCTCACATTACCAGCAACCTTTCATTTTACAAGACCTTAACGTAAAACTGCGGATATATATGAACACGTATAGAGTGAATGTGAATATGCATTTTCAGAGAACACATAATGTCTTCAGCAGCTAGGATTCGAACCCAAGGCCTCTTTCGTGGCTTCTGAGAACGCTAATGGCAAGACTATGATCGACCAGGATAACGAAATTAATATTCGATTAAAAGTAATCGAATACCCGTTGTCTACCAACCATGAACAACAAGACGTACACTGGTCAAATTTCATCAGGCTCACATTATCAGCAGCTAGTTTTTTACAGACCGTTTCAGTGCAAAAGCGTATGTATACGAACACGAATATGGTGCAAATGAAACTGCATTTTCATAGAACACATAATACCCTCCAACAGCCAGGATTCAAACCTACGACCTTTTGTTTGGTAGTCCAGAGCTCCAATGGCCAGGCTATGATCGCCTCCAATAGGAATATGATTTTTCGATTACAAGGAATCAAATATCCATCGGTTCACTTGCATGAGCAACGAGGGGTACACTGGTCAAATCCCATTAGGCTCACGTAACCAGCAGCTACCATTTAACAGACCCTTACTGTATAGACATGGAGGTATATGTCTCCTCCGTCCAGTGGCACCACATACACACACACACGAGTTCGTGCCAATTTTCGGTTGCTGGTTTTTGGAATTCTTTTCTTCATTCATTATCTACCGTTGGCTAAATCTTTCACAGTAACATATCACGGTGATAACTCAACTACTCTTAGCCAGACTTTACTATATTTTTGCACATATGAACCATAACTTATTTCTGTACTGCTGGCTAACCGAGTTTACGAGGTAAAGCAAAGCCCGACGAAAGGCAATATTTAACAAATGAATATGATTGACCGGAAAGCCGTGGAGCTGCTTGTCTCTCGAAGACTGAAAACCTTGGGTGAAGGAGGAAACGGCGCGGCCTACCTTGTGCCGTGAGAAGAGGACGTGGCAGTTTTCAAGGTCCCTCACAAATCTCTGGACAGGAAGCTAGTGCATGAGAGCGAATACATTTAACTAAACCTTACTCTATAAACGCGGAGGTACTATATGAACACAAATATAGTGCATATGAACGCAGGACCTTTTGTGTGCTAATCGGGTAACGTAACGGCTAGTCTATGATCGTCTTTAATAAGGAAATGTCTATCCGATTACAAGGAATCGAATACCCTTCGTCTCAAATTCATTAGGGAACGGAGACTACAGCTGTCAAATTCCATCAGGCTCATATTAAAAGCAGCTAGCATTTTAAAAAACCTTACTGTACAAACGCGTATGTACATGAACATGAATATACTGCATATAAACGCGCTCTTTCATAGAACATATAATATCCTCCAGCGCAACCAAAACTCGAGCACAGGACCTTTTGTGTGGTAGTAGAGAAACTGCTAGGCTATGATCGCCCTAAAAGGAAAATGACAATTCGATTAGAAGTTACCGAATACCCTTCGTCTCCTATCCATGAGCAGCGGGGTCTACCCAGGTAAAATCCCATCAGGCTCACATTACCAGAAGCTAACATTTCACAGAACTATACGAATATATTTATATGAACGCGCACATTCGTGGTACATATAATACGCTACAACAGCTAGGAGTCGAACCCAGGACCTTTTGCATAGTAAACGGGTAACCTAACGGCTTCGTCCTCTCTTTCGCTCTGTATTTATACCTTGAGCCAGTCTCCCCTTTCCCGTTTTCTCTACCTGTTGTTATCTGTTATCTTCTTTACACCTTGTTTGCTTATATGTCCTTATCTTTTTTTTCATTCTTTCTTTTCCTGATCGTCTTTGATAAGAAAATGTCTATTGGATTAAAGTAATCGGATACTTTTCATCTCATATCCATGAGCAACGGGGTCTAAACGTGTGAAATCCCATCAGGTTCAAATTACAAGCAGCTATCATTTTACAGAACCTTAATATACAAACGCATAGGTATATGAACAGAAATAAAGGACATATGAACATGAAATTTAATAGAACATATAATACCCTTCAACAGCTAAAATTCGAGCCCAGGACATTTCGCGTGGTAGTAAGGAACTTAACGGCTAGGCCGTGTTCGCACCTAATACGGAAATGACAATTCGAGAACAAGTAATGGAATGACCTTCGCCTCATATCCTTGAGCAACGGAGTCTACATCGGTCAAATCACATCATGCTCACTTAACAAGCAGGTAGCATCTTATAGAACCTTACTGTACAAATAGAGGCGGTAAATCAAAACAAATGTAGTGAATATGAACTGCACTT
This sequence comes from Panulirus argus, assembly GCA_038088735.1. Taxonomy (NCBI): domain Eukaryota; kingdom Metazoa; phylum Arthropoda; class Malacostraca; order Decapoda; family Palinuridae; genus Panulirus; species Panulirus argus. Next base: position 5,458 of record JAYMFT010417012.1, on the reverse strand, counting down.
TCATAGAACACATCATACCCTCCAGCAGCCAGGATTCGAACCCAAGACCTTTTGCGTGGTAATCGGAAACGCTAACGACTACGTTATGATCACTTCTAATAGGGAAATGACTGTTCGATTACAAGTTATCGAATACCCTTCTAATATCTATGAGCAACGGAGTCTACACCGGTCAAGTTAGATTAGGCTCACTTTACCAGCAGCTAGCATTTTACAGAACCTAACTGTACAAAGGCGGAGGTATATGAACACGAATATAGTGAATATTAATGCGCACTTTCATATAACATATAGTACCCTCCAACAACCAGGATTCGAACCCAATACCTTTTGCGTGGTTAGGTAACCTAACAGTTAGTGTATGATCGCTCCTAATTGGGAAATGTCTATTCGGATACAAGAAGATAAAGGCCCTTCGTCTCGCATCCATTAGCAACCGGATCTACAGCAATTTCATAAAGCATATAATACCCTCCAACAGCCAGAATTGGAACCCAAGACCTTTTGCGTGTTAGTCGTGAAACCAAACGGCTAGTCTATGATCGCCTCTAATACAGAAATGACTATTCGAGATGAAGTAATAGAATGACTTTCGTCTCTTATCCGTGAGCAACGGACTCTACACTGGTCTGGTCCCATCAGGCTCACATTTACCAGCAGCTAGCATTTTACAGAACCTTACTGTACAAACGCGAAGTTATAGGAACACGAGTATAGTAAATATGAACGCGCACTTTCAAGGAACACATAGTACCCTCCAACAACCAGGTTTTGGTCTCCAGCTTCTCCTTGTTCCCTTCAACTCTGAAATATATATCTTCTTTGTCAATCTTTCCTCACTCATTCGTTCCATATGTCCAAACTATTTCAACACACGCTCTTCTGCTGTCTCAACCACACTTTTTTTATTACCACACATCTCTCTTACCCTTACATTACTTACTCGATCAAACTAAATCACACCACATATTGTCCTTAAACATTTCATTTCCAACATATCCAACCTCCTCCGTACATCTCTATCTATAGACCATGCCTCGCAACCATATAATATTGTTGGAACTACTATACCTTCAAATATGTCCATTTCTGCTCTCCAAGATAATCTCTCCTTCCACACATTTTTCATCGCTCCCAGAACCTTCGTCCCCTCCCCCATCCTATGACTCACTTCTGCTTTCATGGTTCCATTTGCTATCAAGTCCACTCCAAGATATCTAAAACACTTCACTTCCTCCAGTTTTTCCGTATTCAAACTCACTTCCCAGTTAACTCGTCCCTCAACCCTGCTGAACCTAATAACCTTCCTCTTATTCACATTTATTCTCAGCTTTCTCATTTCATACACTTTTCCAAACTCAGTCACCAACTTTTGCAGCTTCTCACTCGAATCAGCCATCAGTGTTGTATTATCGGCGAAGAACAATTGACTTTCTTCCCAGACCCTCTCATCCCCAGTAGACTGCATTATCGCCCTTATCTCCAAAACTCTTGCATTTACCTCCCTGACCATCCCATCTATACAAAAATTATAGAATCATAGGGACATGACAATCTTCATTGGGAACCAGTCACTCTCTTCTTTTCCTACTCGTACACATGCCTTGCACGCTTGATAAAAAGTTCTCACTGCTTCCAGCAACTTATCTCTAACAATGCCTCTTTTTTAACCCTATCATATACCTTCTCCAGATTCATAAATGATACATAAAAATTCATCTGTATTTTAAGTATCTCTCACATACATTCTTCAAAGCAATCACTTGATCCACGCATCCTCTAGCACTTCTAAACCACACTGCTCCTCCCCAGTCTGGTGATCTGTGCATTTCTTCACACTCTCAATAAATACCTCCATTACAATTTTCTAGGAATACTCAACAGACTTATGCCTCTATAGTATAAGCATTAACCTTTATTCCCTTTGCCTTTGTACAATCGCATTATACATGCATTCCGCCAATCCTTAGGCACTTCAACATGACGCATACATAAATTAAATATTCTTACCAACCAATCAACAACACATTCATACCCTTTCTTGATAAATTCAACTGCATTACTATCCAATCCTGCCGCCTTACTAGAATTTTTCTACCGCAAGGCTTTCACCACCTCTACTCTCTCCATCAAGCCACTCTCCATGACTCCCTCACTTTCCACACCAGCCCAACCAATACACCCGATATCTGCGACTCTATCATCAAACACATTCAACAATCCTTAAAGATTGCCACTCCATCTCCTCCTCACTCCACCACTACCTGTTATCACCTCCCCCTTGCTCCCTTCACCGATGTTCCAATCTGTTCTCTTCTCTTACGCAAATTATTTACCTCTCCCTCCACTGACTACCTTCCCACCCTCCTACACACACACACACACACACCCACACGCACCTCTCCACCTTCGTCCTTCCTCGAATTCGATCCTCTTGCTACCATCTCCCCCCTCCAAACCTGCCCATCCGTTTCTCTTCCTCCTTCTATCTCTCGTACCTATATCCCTTCCCTTACCGGAGGCGCTGTTACTACTGAAACAATAAGTTCTGAGCTTCGACATCCATCACTGTATCTATTCCTCCCTCTCAGATCGCTTGTGGTCGCCTCCACTCCTTCGTCCAACCATCTCCAGACGCCGATCATCTGTTAATTCAAATTCGAAACGTAAAAGTTTGACTTTGCTTGGTGTGTCTCCATAATAAATTCTACAAGCAAAAACACTTCCGACCAGCTGTTGCTGGTCTGTTCAGCTCTTCGTAAACACAATCGCAAATATCATTCGACTATACCGAGAATATTTCTGCACTCGGCGCCCGGAGTATTTTCCACAGGTAATTCTACTCTTAAAAACGGGTTACTGAGAGCCATATTAAACACACTTAAACATGAAACGCTGTCTGGTTCCCCGTAATATTTTCACCGGGCAACAGCTGTTCCAAAACCACCAGACAGTTATGTATACGTATAAATGAAAGGAATCCGCTGCGTCGAGAGTACCACAGCCTCGCTGCGTCAACCTTATCTCTCCTATGGTTTAGTGTGGCGGGAGAGCGCAGCCAACGCCGTGTTCAACTTCATCATTCGCGTCCCGTATGCGGAAAACTGAAAAATCCGAATTTTCTTTAATACCGATTTAGTTAATCCCAATTTAATTACGGTATCCAATAAAAAAAAAGCGCGGTATTTGAATTATACTGAAAAACAATGAATCGTAAACTCTTCAAATGAAATACTGAGCCGTGAGGATTGTGAAAAAGGATTTATATTTATATAAATGTGTTGTGTGTGTGAAAGCTGGTGTTACCGGACTCTGCCTTGCTTGATGTTACACCGCGAGTGAAAAATCACTTTTGGCAAGACTGTTATCATCAGGGAGTAATAATGTATCTCGTCACAGAACTTCTCATACCAAAGGAGTCCATTTCCCCGCTACTGTAAGTGGCGCTAGCTCGGAGCCGCAGGAGTTTAACCCCAAGGACCCCGTCTTGAAAGGCGCCCTAAGACAATTACAGGTATTGAAAACTCGTTAGAAAAATGAACAGAGAAGCTCAAAAGTTTCGACGGAATTCAAAGCCATTGTCACAGGTAGAGGGTAAAAGGTGAATGGGAGAAAATGTATCAGATTAAAACTCATTCCGACAGAGGAACATGGAATTGCTGACCAGAGAGTGTAAGGCGAGGTGTGAGAGGTAAGTGACCTCTCCCTTCACCTTTGTCCCTCAACATATCCTTAAAGGCATCAGGCCCGTCACTGCATGGCTTAATCATATCATCTAATAACCATTAAGTAGAAATAAATTACAATTTATACTTCCATGTACCTTCATCATACTAATAACTATGTTATGGATTATACAATTAGCATTTCTGTATGTGACACGTAGGGCATACAACGGGTATACTCTTCCCAATTTACTGGAAGAGTATATACACCTTAAAGGTATGTTATGTCGACCAGAAGCAGTATATCTTTAAAGGAGAGAATTCAGCAACATATACAAACAAAATTATTCACATCCAGTTGAATTGGAAGAGTAAAGACTTATATATCCTCGTACGTCACTTAGAGAGAGCCTTATTGTATAATCCTCTCTTATCAAAATTACAATTACTATGAACCTTAGATATTAACTAAAGGTCTATTAGACGTTGATAAAATTGAAGTAGGCCTCAGAACTGTGCGGCGGCGGGCCCGATATTCTTACCCAGGTAGGGGAACAGGTCGCTTACACCTCACCTCCGAGTCGTTAAGTGGGAGTGGCGCGTAACGCTCACCGCAGGAGGACCTTAACTTACAAAACACAAGGCGTGTGAGTTACGTGTTGTTAAATGTTATGAGCGAGATGGGGAGAGGTGCGTTTGTGAGCTGACTGCCAGCAAAATCCACGTGTGTGCGAGAGAGCAAAGACATGTGCCTCAAGACCTTGCCAAAAGTCGGGGGTGTTAGCGCGTATCGCTGACCGCATGAAAATCTAGGGTTTCAAGGGAAGTCTTGTAGACTACATGTTGTCACGCGGTATGCGCGAGATGGAGGGACTGTATACCTGAAGAGTGATATCCATCAGCCCACATGTGGGTGAGGCGGAAAGGAAAGAAAACTATGTGGGCCACAGGAGTGAAACGCGACAGCCACTGAAGTGCTGCTGCCCCACTGCGCAGCCATCACTAACTCTCCCGATGCCGGAAAGGTTAGTACTGGCGAAAAATAAGGCTTCCTGGTCAATGACTGCCCACCACATGAAAAAAATAGAGAAAGAGACAGAAAGAGAGACAGAAAGAGAAAGAGAGAAAGAGAGGCGCAAAGAGAGAGAGAGGCAGAAACAAAGAAAGAGAATGAAGAAGCCGGACTGACAGAGTCAGACAGACGAACAAACACAGACAGGAGAGGGAAGAGAGATGCTGTGAAAAAGAAATCTGACAGTGAAAAACAGCCCACTCGTATATCTGTCGTATGACTGTAGTCACTTTAACACTCGGGGAGAAACAGTTGGTTTATTCAGGTCCGTATGTAATTACTATTTATGATTACTATTTGTGTCTCACGGTGAGAGAGTTTTACACTTGTGTTGCCCCGTGTGTATGTGGTGTAAGACAGTGTGGGGGCTGTTTTCACAGCTCTGTGATGCCAGTGTACATATATATGTGTGTGTGTGTGTGTGTGTGTGTGTGTGTAGGGTGGGGGGTCTGTACCTTTCGTTATCTATATGAAAGTTCCATACGAGACTGAATATTTATAAGTTACTAGAGTATCTCATTTCTTGCACCTTATTTTCATTTTTACTGTATATCTATATATTATGCAAACATTTACATATATACTTGTGCATACGAATGAAAGCATGCATAAGTACATTACATATGTATGTATATATATATATATATATATATATATATATATATATATATATATATAAATAATCCTAGCCGTTAGCGTTTCTGACTACCACGCAAAAGGT
>JAYMFT010417001.1:0-17878 GCA_038088735.1 Panulirus argus | reverse complement strand
ATATATATATATATATATATATATATATATATATATATATATATATATATATATATATGTATATATATACCGTAGCCTGAGCTAGGTACCTATTTTCTCGACCGATCCCCAAGGAGGATGAACAGCTGGGTTGATTGTGGACCGGCTGCACCCACCAGGATTCGAACTTACGCGCTCGACCCTGGGCGGACCGTGAATGCGTCAATGTCAGGAACGCTTACCAGTACACCACGAGACAGGTCTCCGGCCGATGACCAATATAAAGTTCAGTGATAAAGATAAACCCGTCTCTGATAACAAGTTGAGGAGGTGACATTATATGTGTGACATCTCTCTTATTTGTCTCGGACTGATGTATGGTAAATGTTCGAGATGAATTGTCTCTCCACAGAAAATGGGCTCTAGTCATTTGTTTTTCCTGTACATATAAGTGTGGTTTTGTGTGTGTGTGTGTGTGTGTGTGTGTGTGTGTGTGTGTATGGAGAGAGAGAGAGAGAGAGAGAGAGAGAGAGAGAGAGAAACTCATGTAACACAGTAACCTTTGTGCACAGCCGTGAGATACGAACCCTCGCACCGGGATTATTCAGTGACCATCGCAGTCACACTGGTGACAGGGGCTCCCACATAACACGAGTCCTCGACGACTTAACGTTCATTAAATGTCATACGTTGTACTTTGTTGCGTGAGACGACGTCTCTCCAGACTCTTCCGTGTTTGTGATAACATCTACGGTCCTCCGACGAGAGAGATAACAGCAGCCGTCATGATATCATGTCAAATATCTATCTTCCATTGATTGTATGCTGACCTTATTGTAGTAGAATCATTGCGTCCATCTATGCACACCATGAGGAGTTTTGAGTAATGTGAGGGTAGGAGCGAGAAATGTAGAATGTATGAATGAATAAACTGCGAGTAAGTTAAGAGTTTATTCTTATGTATTTATTCCACCTTGCTTATTCGTGACGAGGAAGTGTGTGAATAGAAGCCAAGTGTGCATACAGAAGAAAATCCTTTTTTCTTTTTTACCCTTACCCATAAAGCTGTTCTGGGTGTTACAATATTGATGTGTGTGTGTGTGTGTGTGTGTGTGTGTGTAAATCGTTAAGCGAGTCTCTCCCCGCTGGCCAATCCTAGATTATTTCAAAGCATCCGATCATTGTATGGACTTAAGGCTCCCTTAGACGCAACTCACACTAATCCATGGAGGTTCGTTTTACGTGACCGCGAGTTGAGCAGGGAAGTCGCCAACAACCAGGGCAGGTTAATCGAGATATATATGTATTTCCCTTGTGATTTAAAGGAACAAGATTCCGAAACAGACGAACAGACGAGGATATTCTCCTTTCCAGTGATATTAAATCCAGGTCAAGAACTTCAGTCGGACGAATATCGCGTGTGAACCATAAGCGGACGAAAAACAATGCCTGAAATGAGCGTAAGGATGACAAACATTTACGTTAAAGCGCTCAGAAAAACTGTGCTGACGGGAAGGGATTGTGATGTACTACCAGTCCGTTACATTGCAATCTGGATTTGATGATATATAGTAAAGTGTGGTACCTATGAGTACCTCCGAAGAGATTTAGCCATCATTCCTGATGGGTGATCTTGAGGAAGAACGTCAGCCAGAAATTTCACTTAGTTCATTGCTCGGAGGCTTAACCAACCCATTCAGAAAGAGCCAGCAACTATACCACACTTAATGAGCTGACGATCGTCTAGCAAAGCCGATTTTTCCTTTACATGGCCATATTCAGCAGGCAGACACCGTATCTTTGGAGAGGATCGTGTCATGTTAGACACATCACCTCCCACTAGGTCCACTGGGCACCGCCACACCCAGCTCTTGTAATACACACACACACACAGCGTCACACGTAGCGCTATCACTCAACGTCACGCCCGGCTCTTTACTCACAGCGTCACACCCACCGCTATACACACAGCGTCACACCCAGCAATGTTACACACAACAGTTTCCCCTTAACAACCACAACACGTGCCACTTATCTTCAGAAACGGACAAGAAACATGAACTCTAGCCTTTCTAGCTTTACACTCATATTGGAGTTATGTGCCAACGTTTGGCCTTGCTCCGTGTTACATATTTTTTATTACGATTAAGATCTGTTTCTTTCATTTCCCAGAGCTCTGACTTTATCATTCCTTCACCTGAATATTTCTGAGATATCGCAGCAGTCGGCTCCAAGCCAACCCAGCTGTTAATCCTCCTCTCGGAGGTGGTCGGTAAATGAACACCTGACGGACTAGGGTGTGTGTGTGTATGTGTGTGTGTGTGTGTGTGTGTGTGTGTGTGTGTGTGTGTGTGTGTATACACATGAGAGTAAAAACATGGTACATGTATACAAGGGTAAGAGACGGGGCAACACGAGTGTAAAACTCTCTCCCTGTATTACACACACACACACTACAACCCCAGAACCCCTTTTATGGGTTTTCAACAGCTTCCAGGCTGCGCTCCACGCAGGAGCAGAAAAATGATGTACTCCTTTGGAACAAGAAGGTCCAAAGTACGAAACCACTCCTATCTGTCCAGTGACGATGATAAAGCCTCACCAAAGGTGACTTCTCACAAGCGGTGTAACTACCTGTAAGCGGAGTCCTGTAACACACACACACACACACACACACACACACACACACACACACACACACACACACACACTCACATACATAAATCTCACATTTTAGTGACTGACTATCGATAACACAAGTACAGAATTACCGAATGGAAAAGAAATAGTGACTGGGTGTTTACAATTACGACAGCTTTTAGAGGAAGCATCCTAAGTTTGGATTGCTAGAATATAAAACTGCAGCACCACAGGAGAAAAAAACTAAATGTATGTTTAGATTCATTACGTAAACAATTTACGGTCAGCGTAAATAAGATAACACCTACCCGTAATAAGAGTTAATAACATTGGCTAAATATAGACAGATGAGTTAAAAGGCTTTCAACCAAGGGAGATGATAAATGGTCCTGTACTGAAGGATGTAATGATGTGTGAAGTGAAACGTTGCAAATGGACAAGATTTCTTTTTTCTTTTTAAATGTTAGTCACCATCGATAAAGCAGAAATAAAAAAAATAATGCAATACGTTTTAAGCGTCATCGTCTGGAATAAACTAAGTATAGCGAAAGCGACTCAGAAGCTTTATTCGAACCTTGGTCAGGGAGAACTCACGAGACGTCTCGGAACCAACCATACAGCCAACTAGGTCGACGTCATTGTGAATAGTTATCAGTGACTCACAGGTTCCCCCTCCTCCCTCCCATCCCTTTCCGCTTTTGGATCAGTTTGTGACACTTTCGGTGATCGCGTGTAAAGCACGCTCGGATCAGGTTCCCAAAGGAATGCAGACAGCAACAGATCCCAATGGGTCTCTCCGAGACTGTGTTGTGGTGGCAGCAGAAAGGGACGGGAGAAATCTCTTGATTCTTCCTGTGGAGATATAAGAGAAGCAAATTGATCCTTTTGGGATAAACGGTTGTAAGCATTTCCAGTCTGTTTTTTCAAACGCGTGTATGGTGTTGCTTTCACGCGGTTTAAACGCATTTTTGACGAGGTTATTCATGGGCCTACATGTAGAGATATTCCTGGCCTATATAATAGCGTCTGCAAGCCTCCTATATCCAGGCTAACGCCAGGAAAGTGCTACCTGAGCAGAAATCCAGTCCGGGCCTTAAATTTCACTAATCTCAAGTCTGGTCTTTCCGTGGCCGTCTCGCTTACACCACCTGATCGTTGCACAGCATCTCAACTAGTTTCTTATCTCCGAGCAGCGTCCCAGGTGCGCACCCCCTTATCTCCGTATTGTGTTTCCGCTTCACATCGCAACCCCTGTGTTGTGTCGCAGCCACAAATCCTTATCTCCCAGCTGCATAACTTGGACTTCTCCCAGTGACGGAATTTCTTTGATGTTATTGTCTGCAGGAGAGAAACACACGTTGTTCTTTGATATTCCTTTTCTATACATTTTTTTCTTTCTTTCCAACAGTCAACACCCTTACCCTGTTATAGTGAAGATGTGGGTGCAGAGATATAGCCTTTGAGTTGAATCATACGAGTCAGGTTTTTAAAGACCAGTGGTGTCGAGGGTGCAGTGAAAAATGAGGTTGCTATTAAGATAAGGGTGTAGTGAAGATGGCCTTTAAACTGTAACTAAGATAGCCTTACAGTTGACCCATAAAGATCAGATCAGAGGCCGGTGGTGCCGATGATGTAGTGAAGATGCGTATGTCGAGGGTGAAGTGAAGGTAAGATCGTCGTGGGCGTAGTGAAGGTGAGATCGTCGTGGGCGTAGTGAAGATGAGATTATTGAGGATGGAGTTGATTCAGGTTTATTTAGGGTGGACTGAAGATGCGTTTGTCGAGGGTGCAATGAGGATAGGTTTGGGTGTGTCTTCCCTCATGCTGTACAAAGCATGGTAAAGCGGGAGATATATCGTGTTTGCTTGTGCATGTCGGCGTTTCTAGTTACTCATTTATCTATTTGTTGATGGATTCATTCATTCCTATTTTTATCATAATTATCGTTATTTTATTATCGTAATTATTGTTGCTTATTATTATCATCAGCTTAAAAAGTGGACGCTGTGCTTGGTTGTTACGCCAGATAGATTATACTGATTTGGTTAACACACACACACACACACACGCGTCCATATATACATACATACACAAAAAACTGTGCAGTTCAGTGATTAGCAGTGCAGCCCAGTATCTTCCGAGCCCGTATTCGAATTTCGAACAGGGCATCTGGCTCACAGCCATTCTAGCTATTCATTATCCTCTTCGGTGCTTGTCACTGATAGAGTGATTAGCGTCAGTATATTGCTACTTCGGTTCTGCTAACTCCTGGAACACCTGCTCACCAGCAGGAGTATCTCATGGCAGGTTTTGGCGTGGGGGGATGGCATGTACTCGCGCCGGAGGACATGCGGAGGAGGACGGGGATGAGGAGGAGGAGGAGGAGGACTGGAGGGCGTAAAAGTCCCCGAAACATCTCCCGATGGTGGAGCTCGTTCATAACGGCCGTCGCGAGTCCCTCCTACAATAGAACGCGTCGATGAGTAGTTCCCTCGCTGCGGCCTCAGTAAGGCCAAACATATTAACCCCGCCGCTGTTTGCTTTCTTCTCCGATGGTGTTTACGCCAAGCGGCCGGCAGCTGTACACTTGTATGCTGGCCTGGGTCGCCGCCTGAGGCCTGTGAACCAATTCACGGCCTGGGGATCTGGTTGCGATGGCACGGACACCACTTGTGAGGCACTACTCGCTGGCCCTCCATCCTGAGAGTCGGAGGTGGGGCCGGGCCTTCTGTTTCGACCAGCGTCCACACGAGCTCTCAAGCCGTAGGTGGGCACGGCAGTACAGACTTGGGCACCTCAGGGCACCGTTCCCTGTCATAAAGCATCTCAAAATCTTAATCCATACAGCCAGAGACAGGACAATGTAAGGCATGGTTTCTCCCCTCCCGCCACTCCTTTTGGTACACCATTAGCTGCCGGGAGAGTAGTTGAGAAGGAGCGGCATGCAATGAGGAGAAAATATGCTGGCATGCAAATCTAACAGCATTTTGTGAATGGAAATGACATTATGTTCTAATGTTAAGAGTAAGACAATCTGGGAAGAAGGCTCAAATTAGAAAAGAGAAAAGAGGTTGAATTGTATTTATAATAGATTTCCTTTCCTGATTAGGTATTTTTAAAGATAGTTGATATCATTAAAGAGATTGTTTAGCAGTGAATTTAATGTATTGATAGTCTTCTCTTTGACAACATTCGGTGGCAGTGTATTTCAGTTTTCTGTAACTTTGCTGTTTAGAAAGAAATGCCTTCGTATTTATCATAACTTAATCCATTATTTCCGGTCAGTATATTTGTTATCTAACTTGAAGAAATTCTCATGAGTTATTTTACCAAAATTATTTAGTCATCCCATCGGAGTTCGTGCAGTTTTTTTGTTTCTAAAATGATTTTAGACGTCTGAGCCTTACTTCATAAGGCTATTCATATATATGACAAAATTAGCTTTGTTGCTCTTCTTGGTATTCATTCTTCTTCGTCTCATAACACATTTGGTGACCGGAATAGAACACCGTAGTCCCGACAGTGGTGTATGGGTGCGAGGAGAGAGGAAGAAGGTGGATGAGACAAGTGTTTTGAAGTAAAGTGGTGTCTGGTTCGTCGAAGTGGTGACTCAAGGTATATGGGTGTAGTGACGACAGGTACAGGAGTGTAGTGATGACGGATAGCCCGGTATGATGACTCTGGGTACAGTAGCTGGGTGATGACAGATATGCTGATATAGTGACGCAAGGCATCGGAGCATAGTGGCTACAGGTAGGCCGTTACATTGTCTTAGGGTACAGGAGCGTAGTGATGAAAGAATGAACGGTAATGTGTCTCAGGGTACAGAAAGATGGTGTTGCAGGGTACAGGAGTGTGTGATACAGGTTACAGGTAATACAGAGTTCAAGAGCGTTGTGCTGCAAGTTGCAGGGGGCCATAGTGATACGGGTACAGAAGTGAGTTGATGCAAGGTACAGTAGCCTGTGATATACACGGTACAGGAGTGAAATGATGCAGGCTACAGGAATATGGTGGTGCAGGGCAGGGCACAGGAGCGTGGTGATGTCGGTATAGGAGCATGTGTAGCAGAGTACGAGAACGTGGTGATTCAGGGTACAGAAGCGTGGTGATGCAGGTTACAGAACACGTGGTGCAAGGTACAAGTATGAGGTGATGCGAGGTGGTGATCTAGGTACAGCAGCGTGCGATACGGGTTACAGGAGCATGTGGACCAGGTACAGGAGGTAAGTAATGCAGGGTATTGATGCGTGTGGCGCAAGGTTCAGGAGCAGGGTACAAGAGCATGGTGAAGTAGGGTACAGGAGGAGGTGATGCACGGTAGAGGGTCGTTCGGTTCAGATACAGGAGCGTGTGATGCAGGATACAGGAGGTTTGCGGTGGAGGGTACAAGTGTAAAGTGCTGCAGGGTACAGGAGCGTGTGGTTTAGGTACGGGAGCGTGTGGTTCAGGTACAGGAGCAAGGTTTTGCAGGTACCTGGAGCATGGCGACGCAGAGAACAGGAGCGTGGTGATGCAGGGTAGAGAAGAGAGTTATGCATGGTACAAGAGCGCGTGGTGAAGGTACAAGAGTCTTGTGATGCAGATTACAGGAGCATGTGTGTGTGGTGCAGAGTACAGGAGCGTGTGGTGATGCAGAGTGGCACAGGAGTGCGCGGTACAGTGTACAGGAGGAGCGGTTTGGGGCAGGGTACTGGAGCGTGTGGCACAGGGTACAGGAAGATGTGGTGTGGGGTACAGGAGCGTACGGTACGGGGCGCACAGGAGCATTTGGTGCAGGGGCACAAGGAGAGCGTGTGGTGATGCAGAGTACAGGAGCGTGTGGTGGTGGTGGTGGTGGTGGAGGGTACAAGCGCGGGCTGGGTGATGGAACATGCAAGAATGTGTTAGTGAAGAGAGGGCGACAGACATTCCCATCCTTGATATTATATAACGCAAGGGGAGGGGGGGAGGGAGGTCCGGTATTGCGCCATTTTTAGATTCCTTAATTTCCATATTACCCACCTGCCCTCCCCCTTACACACACACACACACACACACACACACACGTACGTACGTACCATGAGGCAGCATGACCTGCGGTGTGGTGGTTGGTGCTGCTGCTGGTGATCGTCAGCAACACAGTGGTGCCTGGTGACCGCCAGTGACGTATGGATCTGTTGAGGTATTACTGGAAGGGGGGGGGAGGGGAGGGGGGAGCGGTGGCAGGGTCTTGCGGAGTGTGTGTGTGTGTGTGTGTGTGTGTGCGCCGGTCACCTTGTATGTGTGGCGTCGCGTGGTGACCTTGATGATTGGTGCGCAGCCCAGGCCACCCACCCATCCACCCACCCACCCGCCCACCTAGCCACCCAGTCGCCCACCGCCCCAGCACCCACCGTCGCCGCCGCCGCCGCCCCTGCCCTGCCCGGAACCTCCGGGGGCCAGGTGAGGCCCAGCCAACCCAGCACCTGCCGTCCTGTTGGTCAAGGCTCAGGGGCTCTGCCATGCCAGGTCGCCACCTTCGTCAGGCCTCCTCTCTCTCTCTCTCTCTCTCTCTCTCTCTCTCTCTCTCTCTCCCACCACCCTTCCTCCCTCCCTCCCTCACCCCCCCCCCCACACCCGCCCCACCGCCCGTGACCTTGCCGCTCGTCCTCGCTTAGCCCACCCAAGGCCCACCACCACCACCACCACCAACAACAACACCACCAACACCACTACCACCACCACCACCTCCTGGCCCACCACTCACACATCACCACGACTGAAATATCCAACCCACCTTCCTTGTCTTGTCCTCGATTACATCGCCCACCTTCCGTCCAGAGCCCACTCTGCGGCCCACACCAACCAGCCCAGAATTCGGCTAACCAAGCATGCCCCACCCTTGGCCCACCACCACAACCACGCCCACCACCACAACCACCACCAATCGACTTGATATACCCGAATTTTTGACGTGCCCACCACCCTGCCCACCTCTGGTGACCGTGTGACTCTCATCCCACCCACCACCAGCCCACCACCATGCAAACCTTCACTCAGTCTACAACCCACCTTGCTGTTCTGACCACCACGTAGATCACCATCTCACCAACGATGTAGCCCACCACGCAACCCAGCAATCAACCCACCGCTTAGTCCCACAGACAGTAAACCCTCTGCACGATCTAGCCCACTATCCATTCTGCTTACAGACCAAGCGATCACTGAGTCAACCATCCAACCCACCTTTCAGCTCACCGTGCAACAATTAACCCAGCATCCAGCCCACCACCACCCACCGCAACTGCAGCCCTGAACCCCGTTCACCAATTAACCCAATATCTAACCCACCACTACTTAGATCAGCCAACCTTGCAACCCAACACCCGATGCGACACTGAGCCCACCAACCTACCAGACCCACCCCTCGGTCGCCCACACAGTCTGCTATCAGAGGCACCAACCACCAGCCCCACCACTTAGCACTTCATCTAGCTCACTCTCTAGCCCACTTCATCCCATCGTGTTATCCAACAAGCCTCTCCGTTCAGCAGCAGTGTCTCTACCAGACCACTGTCCACCCGACCAACATTTACGTATCCAGTATAACCAACCAGCCAACCTAATCCACCATCCACAATATTCCACCCACTGACTAACCCACCTCATTATTCATAACCTCTGCCCACCACTTACCCAAGCTAGCTCAGCAAACGGCCACCATCGGGCGGAACACCCATCCCACCATCAACCTCCCCATTACTCAACCCATCAACCATCCGAGCAGCCGGTAAGCCCACCAGCCAAGCCCACCTAGCACATTTTATGACCCAGCCCACCACCCGCCACTCAGCCATGCGACACAACCCACCACCATGATGCCTGCCATCCAACCTACCCTTTCCTGTCGCCTAGCCCACTTTGTAGCCCACCATCCAATTACGCAGTCCCAGCTCTTAAGACAGCCTGCCCACCACATGCCCTCCCCCCCCCCTCCCCTCCCTGCCCACGAAGTCCACACTGAACCAACCACTAGCCCACCTACCCGGTCCACTGCTCCACTTCCAGCCCCGCCTCGCCAGGAACAAGCCCACCGCTCAGACCAGAATTCAATCCACCCTTTCAGCCCACAAGTCTGCCCTGTCACCCAACCCACGATTCATTTCCCATCAGGCCCCCTGAGAAACCCGTTACTCAGCCCACTACCACGTCCAGCACTCGGTCTGTCAACCAACCCACCAAACGGTCCATCGGTGTCACTCATATCAGTTACCCAGTTCCCACATCCAGCCCACAGTATGAGTCAAAGATCAACCCACCATCGTGCCCACTACCCGGACAACCATCCGACCTTGCCACACAACCTACTACCCAGCATCCACCGACCCACCGCCTAGCCCATCGCCTGGCTCTCCAGTTACCTCCTCAAACGGGCCACCAACGAACATATCGCCCACCAGGCCCACCACCCAGCCTAATCCCGAACCCAGCAACCACCATGCCCACCAGGTAAAAACCACCCAGCCCACCACCTTAGACCTACACCAGGCCTGCTTCCCAAACCACCAACCCACCTCCTCCTCCTCCTCTCACACTCACTGCAACTGGCCACCCAGCTGTGCGGCCCCCTCGCCTCCACCGCGCCTACCACTAGGCCTCGTTAATTAAGGACAGTGTCCACGTCCAGGGCACTAAACAGAAGCAGGAACTGGATCACCGTCAAGGAGACCTACAACCCTGCTGCAGGGAAGCGCTGCCAGTTATTGCGGCATGCGGCGTGATGCAATGAGCTGGACAGATTGGACTCTTTTGAGCACGACGGTGCTGCTGTTGAGGCACGACGGTACACGACCGTACGATTTCCTTGACCACAACCTTACGACTCTCGGGCGCGACAGCCTTGGCCTTTGACCTGACCTTCAAGAGTCGGATCAAAGGCCAAGACATCATACCCAAGGGTCGTATCCACCGTTGACCCAAGGGTCGCACCGTCGTGCTCACAGGACTTGTCGTAACGCCTCATAACAACTGGCGAAGCCTTCGTGAAGTTTTAAGTACCCCTCGATCTCTCTGTAGGGGTCTAGACTCATCATACCTCTGGACACCCAGCCCTTCAGGAGAGGGGCTATATATACCTAGGCTGCCGACCAGGAACAGCATAGCCAGGACAAGATCTCCAAGGCGAGAGAAAGTACCCTTTGCCCTTGTGGCTCTTTTGAACCTACCTGTTAGACGATAATGTTAGACGATAAAGTGTCATAATAATCCCTTTTATTGTGTGTGTGTGTAAAAGAGCATCGAGTTCGCAGGTTAAGCGTTCGTGACGGGGTGCCTAAGGAGACATGTATGGTCCCTCACCAATCTGCTGCTGACCTCCCACCAGTCGCTTTGCTGCGATTTCCGAACCTCGGGCGTTGCAACCAGACCACTTCCTGGTCTTCGACCCAGCTAGTCATCCACCATACTGCCCAGCTCACGCCTCGCCACTCACCCACTTTGCCATTCATTCATTCCATCAGTCACCATGCCACCTACCCACCTGGCACACCACCGACTGTCCAGTTCGTCTCTTGACTCACTACCCACCTCAGCCAGCGACCAGCCTAACATTTAGCCCACCACCCAGCCTTCCGAACAACCCACCCCACAGCCCACCCTTCCAGTCCATCATCCAAGACCACCATTCATCTCATGAAGAAGTGCATTACCCACCTCACTGCCCAGCCAGACACACAGTCCGTCTCGTTGCCAAATCATGCTGCCCACTCACCGGCTCATAACCTAGCCCATTCCTCAACCCATGGTTCAACCCTGTGTTTAGCCCACGACCTAAGCCAAGGGAAGAGATTCCACGCACAGTCCAGCGACCAGCTCATAGTCCTGCCCACTCTTTCATCCCCGTCATCCGTCCCACCGAAAAGACCACCACCCACCCAGCCCACCCGGCACAACATCCATAACACCGATCACCATACCAATGACCCACCACTTAAGCCCACCATCCTGTTCGCCACTCATCCTAGTACTCAGCGTATCATCCAACAACCAACCAATCCCATCATCCATCCCAGCAATACACCCATCCCATTACCCCCGTCAAAACCCAGCCAGACCACCCAACCCATCGCCCTTCCCAACACTCATCACCCATCCCACAGCCTATCCCAACACCATCCACTAATCATCCCACATCCCATATCATCACCCCTGAGAATGTTTAGTTTACCATCATGTTCATCGCCAAGTTCACCATCCATTTCACCATCCATCACCCAAAATATCATCCAGACCGGGACCCCACCTAGCATCCAGCCCACCAACCCACTCATCATCCAAACCGGGACCCCACTTATCTCACCTAACACTCAATTCCATCTGTCCAGTCTACCCACCACCTCACCCATATCATCCAGCCCACCAAACCCACCCATCACCCACCCAATATGCCTAGTGACCAACTCATCCTCCTCCACATAATTCATCTTCAATTTCCCTTTACTTTTGATATGTCTTTTTGAAGTGTACCAAAACAAGCAGCCACACCACATTACCACACGGCCATTTTCAGCAGCGACGCTTCCTTCTACCACCAACGCCATCTGTCCACCAACATCACGTGCACGTTCCCATCACCCTCTTCGACCACCATCCCATCCTCACAACACCACCACCACCACCACCATATCTTCAGCATCTCCACTGTCGTCCTGACCATCACCAGCACCAGCACCACCACTACCACCAGCACGACAACCATTATCTTCAGTCTGCCAACACCACCATCACCAGGGGTACAACCACCACACCCCTCCCGTACCCATCCTCATCACTAGCAGAAGCAGGAGCAACACCCCTCCCTGCCCACCACAACCACATCGAGCAGCAGCAGCAGCAGTACCCTTCCATGCCCAGCAGGAGCAGGTAACTGAACCCCTCCCTGCTCCCTATCACCACCACCCCTCCCTGCCCCCCCCCCCATTACTACCATCACCTCTCCCTACCACCACCACCTTTGTGTGCCCACCAGCGCTACCCCTCCCTGCCCACCACCACCACCACCCCTCCCTGCCCACCACCACCAACAACAGTAACACCCTTCCCTGAATGATCAGGGAGAAGTAAGGGAGAAACTCTTTCTATTGATTGTTAAAGGAGCCTTCTTGAGAAGGGTCGGGGCAGCCAGTAGCGTGCTTCAGGGTTCGGTTCTGGGACCGTTGCTCTTCTTGATCTTTGTAAACGTGATGCTAAATGCAAAATTATATGGATGTTGCACGGTGAAAGATCTCAATACGAACATTTTTCTCGCAGGGAATAAGCCTCGAGAATCTGTGTGTGTGTGCGTGAAGGGGACTTGGAAGTTGACATTGTACCTAACGTGACGCCAGAGTCCCACCTCAGAAAAATTGTGAGAGAGACAAATTATCTATTAGTAAATATTAGAATCGCATTCAAGTATGTTGGTGAGGAAACAGTCAGCAAACTGTTCATATCATATATGAAACCAAAACTAGAATGTGCTTCCCGAGTTTGGCCACCACACCACACTTGAATTACAAAGAACTAATAGATAAGGTGCAGAGAAGGAGAACCAAGATGGCGCCAGAATGAAGAGACCTTAGCTACAGTGAGAGTCTGGTGGTCATAGATTTATCAAGATCGCCTGATCACAACCTTTAAGCTTTTAAACCAGTTTGATAACGTCGACAGTTGAACAGTTCCTCGAAATATGCAAAAACAGAACAACCAGAGGCTATAACACGAAACTGAGCAAGAAACTTGTTAGAAAAGACATATGAAGAAATACTTTTATAGTGTTAAAGTATTACATAAATGGAATAGAATGAATAATGAAACTGTGAATGCTGGCTGCATACATAAGTTTAAAAGGTTGTCAGATAGTAGAAAGAATCCAAGAGATGGGACCACACAATACAGTTCGTAGTTACAAACTGGTATTTACCAGCGGTAGTAACAAAAGTAGCACCCATCCCAGCTCACCAGCAGCAGCAGCAACGCCAGTAGCACCATTTTCTGCCCACCAGTAGCAATAGCAGCGCCCATACCCCTCGCTCGCCAAGAGCAGTAGCAGTAGAAGCAGCAGTACCTCTCCCTGCCCACCAGCAGTAGCAGCAGCTGCAGCAACACCCTCCTCCTTGCCCACCACCATCAACAGCAGCAACACCCGTCCGTGCCCGCTACCTGCAGCAGCAGCAGCAGCAGCAACAGCTCCCTCTCTGCCCACCGCCAGCCCTCCCTGGCCACCACGAACATCACGCAGCACCAGCCAGCCTCAGGTGGTAGAGGCGGCAGGGGCGGCATGCTGAAGGGTCGGGTGCAGTGGCAGCGTTGGTACCCAGCAACAGGCGACAAGAAAGATGCTAGGCCGCGCGCCTCCCTCCAATGGGTCAACGACCCACACGAAACACGCATGCGCTGGGACACCAGTGACCTTCCTCGTGCCTTTGGTGATGTCCGGAGCCACGTGTGTGTGTCGGGCCAGACGCGGCAACACCTGTCCCAGTGTCGCCCTGGGGAAGACCACGCCAACAGAAGGTACCTCATGCACCTTGACCAGGGTTTGTGAACTGCGCATCCCGCCTCAGCAGGACCCACAGATCTCTCTCTCTCTCTCTCTCTCTCTCTCACACCTGTAATCATTGTTGACCTCCAGTGACCTCAGAATGAACCTGCTACTTCGCTTAAAGACACTACATATCTTGGGTCGTTAGTCTTCCAACATACGTATACACCTTCGGCTCTGTTCTACCGTTTCACTATATGTATCCTTGCTCTCAAGGCCGAGACATTTTGCTTATTCGACTGACTATTGCTGAAGATTCTTACAGAGAGATTTTGAATACTCTGAAAATCTCTACCTGGAGAAAGAAGACTAAACTATGTTCATATTTTATGGCCAGTTCGTTTTTTTGTGGGGTATCGTAATGGGCAAGCCAAGGTGTGGAGTGGAGGGAAGTAGTGTGGCTGAGCCCGGGGCTCTGAAACCCACACAGCACCACCACCAGTACCAGCACCATCCATTGAGGGCCCACACCTGGCCGGCAGCACCCATGGTGGGCCCACACTTGGCCAGCACCATCCATGGAGGGGCCCACACCTAGCCAGCACCACCCATGGAGGGCCCACACCTGGCCAGCACAATGAGGAGCCCACACCTGGCCAGCACCACCCATGGAGGGCCTGCACCTGGCCAGCACCATCCATTGAGGGCACACAACTGGCCAGCACAATGAGGAGCCCACACCTGGCCAGCATCACCCATGAAGTGCCCCGTTCTCACAGAAGGAACAAGACAAAACCCAGACTATCCTGCAGTGCCGGGACGAGGGAGTCCCAGAGAGGATAGGAGTGGATGCCCCGATTGTTTTCCTCCCTCGCTCCGACAGTCCCAGAATAGTGACACGTCCCTCTTCTACCACCCTGATCAGGCAGTCAGTCACCCCCCCCCCTCCCTTCCCTACTCCAGCGTTCCCGGTCTGGCAGTAACCCACCTCCCCCTTCCCCACCCACCCAACCCACCCCTATGTCCCCAACCGGCAGTCCCAGAATAGTGGCAGGTCGTCCCCCTCCCCCTTCCTCCTCAGAGTCCCCGCAGCCCCTGGCGGTCCCAGAATGCAGGAGGACGACTCCGCCCTCCTTAACCTCTCGTGCCCTGCAGACTCAGGAAGGAGGGCGCCAACCCAGCCACCCATCCCTCCCCCCCCCCCCACACACACACGCCATACCATCTAACCCCGTCCCTCCTCAGGGTAGGGAAGCCTGAAAACTCTCACAAGTCCTGCAGTCCTACATGAAGTGTAAGGCCATCCATACGTAAGGGTCGTGCCGCTGTGCTGCTCGAGGATAGTAAGGTCGTGTTCAAGGGTCGTAC
This sequence comes from Panulirus argus, assembly GCA_038088735.1. Lineage (NCBI taxonomy): Eukaryota > Metazoa > Arthropoda > Malacostraca > Decapoda > Palinuridae > Panulirus > Panulirus argus. The sequence continues at coordinate 2,409 of JAYMFT010417001.1, read as the reverse complement.
CGTTGTGCTCAAGGGTCGTAAGGTTGCGTTCAAGAGGTTAAGTGCATGCTTTGTTGTTATTAGTGTACAGAGGAAGAAGGGCCTTTATGAACGTGGAATATCATGTGTCACTTTAGCACACTGGACGTGACTTGAGGATATGTGTGAGTGATTGGGGTAAGATCTGTGTACCTGTTCCACCTTGGGGCATACTAAGGTAAATGGATTCAAAAATGGTGGATAGATACATAGGTAGATACAGGGATAGGCTGATGATGTTTCTCTCTCTCTGTTCTACAGGTATTACCTCGGCCAATGCTCTTGTGATTTTTTTTTTTTAGAAAAAATATTTCAGATCTCACGGTCTTTCCTCATAAGGCTTAGCTCTAAGTGACAAATTAGCTTTGTTCCTCTTCTTTGTATTTGGTTTAGGATTTCTTCTACAAGTTTGGTTACCAGAACTGAAGAGCATATTCCAAGCGAGATCTGGTGTTACCGGACTCATCCTGCAGGTGGTTACACTGAGATAAAAAAAAAAAGTCACCATAGGTGAGGCTGTACCATCGTTAATGAACAGGGAGTACAATGTTCTCAAGGACTTTCTCGTTTCAAAGGAGTCCAACGTCTTCCTGCTCTTGAGTGGGGTGCAGCCTCGGAGCTGTGGGAGCCCCATAGGGAAGGGGTCCTGGGGTTGTATAATGATGTTAATAATAACTGGGCTCTGACGAGGGCAGTAATGGTAGAAGATGAGTGATCGCGTTAGAGGAGGTGATTGAAGGAGGGGGGGTTGGATGGTGGTGCTCATAGGTGGCGCTGGAGAAAAGGCGGTGGTCGTGGAGGATTGATAGTGGTGGTGGTAGATGGCTGGAGGTCGAGGCAGGTTAGTCGGGAATTTGGAGGAAGGTTAGCAGTCGCGAAGGAAAGTTTATGGTCGTGGAGGCTGGGAGGTGGTCGTAATAGAGGGACGGTAGTCGTGGAGGATAAGTGGTGGTCGTGGAGGGTGGGTGGGTGGTGTGTGTGTGTGTGTGTGTGTGTGTGTGATGGTAGTGGTAGTGGTGGTGGAGATTTGGTGGTGGAACAGGGAAGGAAAGCGTTGAAGGGAGATGATACATTGGACCAGTGGTGGTGGAGGCGGAGGAAATGAAGGTAATGATGGTTATGAGAGAAAGTTAGTGGCACTGGAGGAAGGGTAGTGGTGTTTGGTGGTGATGGAAGGGTATTGGTGGTGAAGAAAAAGAGGTGGAACTTCCTGTAGGTAGTTATTTCGAGGAATGGTTTGATAGTGAGCTGATATGATGGGGAAAGGTTGCTGGTGATGGACTGGCATTATTTGTTGCTCTTTAGTTAACATGAGAAGTTCAACATTTTTTTTCTCCCTCTCTCTATGAATCGTCTTTCTGCACTAACCTGTGAGTTTCTGATCTCTACCGCTATCACAAACAACCTAGCTGAGACCAGATGGTATTTTGCTGTATGAATTCCTTTGTATCCTTTTGCATTCCTTTGGATTTATTGCTTAGATAAAGATAGTGACTGGAAGGCAAATGAAAATGGTTGTAATGGAGGTGAAAGAAGGGTGATGGGTGATATGGTTTATGGATCGTGATGGTGGGGCTGGGGAGTGGATTTTGCTAATACAGTGTTGGAGGAAGTTAGGCGATGGTGCAAGTGGTGGTGGTGGAGGAAGCGTGGTGTGCTGATGGTGGAGATGGGATGGTGATGGTGCTGGTGCTAAAGTATGGTGTTGAGGAGAGTGGTGGTGAATGCAGGTGGAGGCGCGGCAGTGGTTGTGGTGGTTGTGGTGGTGGAAGGCTGGCAGTAAAGCGTGAGGGAATGTCGTGGGGAGGGAGGGAGGGAGGTGGGGAGCGAGAAAGCTTGGGGGAGACCATCTGGTTATTGCTCAGACTGCAGCTGAAGGACATCATCAGCTGAACGACAGCCCAACACCACCACCTTCCCTCCACATGTCCGTCAGTGTCCTCAGGTGGGTTCTCTCACTAGGTCATATCACCCACCGGGTATCGACTACCCCTATCGTGAGGGAAAGGTGAGATAGAGCGGGTCTCTCCCGGGGATGCGGCAGGCAGGAGGAGTTCCTGGTGTGAGGGAGAGTTTGTACGTGTGCGTCCTCACATGCGCGGCTGCACCTCGTAGCGAGTGGCTCTCCAGCTCATTGGCACCCGCGCCTCGTCCTCCACTCCCTTACCTGCCCTGCCCGCGCCACCTGCCCCACGCCGACTACCAAACACCGACCGACGCACTCAACCACGCTCAGTCCTCTCCGGTATAAGAAGTAAATATAAGTAAAAAGAATCTTTTATTAAAAAATCACCCTAAGTCTACTCATAAAGAATTGTAGAATATATATATATATATATATATATATATATATATATATATATATATATATATATATATATATATATATAT
>JAYMFT010416990.1:0-17878 GCA_038088735.1 Panulirus argus | reverse complement strand
TGGCCAGACATTATGTAAATAATATTGATGTTGTGTTGAAGGAATATCCTAACTTCCTTAGGCTTTAGTAAGCCCCTCTGTAATATTCATATGTAATCGCGTTGACACTTGCCAGATGCTTCTGGTAACATTGTACAGGGGTACCTAGTGACAGCACTAGGATCCCGATTCCTCTGTCAGGGAATAAAGTATTGAAACTGAACTGAAACTTCTGACCACTCCCCTCTACTTGTTGTTGATATCTATCATCTGTTTCCCTATCACCGTTATTATATCTCTCTTCCTAAACATTTGTTTCTTAAGAAATGAAAAATATTCACTGGTTTTTAAAGTCATGGAATAGCGTACACCTTTCCTTACGCAGATGATAATTAGCGTTTAATACGAACATGTTAGAATTCCTGGTATTGACGTAAATGGAACTGATAATGACAGTATATACATACAGCTTATAGTTAAAATAAATACGGTTCACATTACTATTCTATTCATTATAATATGTGTACATCTTGGTGAAATAATAATAATAATAATAATTACGATGATGATAATAATAATAATAATAATAATAATAATAATAATAATAATAATGATGATAAAGATAATGATAATAATGATGATAGTGATAATGATAATGAAAATGAAAATGACGGTGTAACACACAAGATAAACTAAATATACTATCCACAGAAGGCCATAGAGAAAGGGAAGGGATCAGACTAAAGTATACAGATACAAATTGAAAATACAAAGGGAACAGATACAGCGAGAATCAGATAGATTCTCAAACCTAGCAGTCATGACAGAACTAAAAGCATTGTGTTTGAAACAGACAAATTCAGAAATGCGAGCAACAAGGAGATATATGAAATATTCTTCTGGGAACTGGTGTCCAGATGAATGGTACAGATTACTAGATTATATTATCGGTTCGAATACATAGGAGAGCTGTAGCCATAGACTGTATGGGATGACTAGTGAATGTATTGTGTATGTTTAGTATCTGCTTTGAAGGCAGGAAGAGATATGGTACTGGATCTGTTGCTGTATACTACAACACTTGCTTAGTTACAGTCCTGGATCTATTGTTCTACGCTACAATACTACAGTACTGAATTCCTGGCTGTATGCTACAGTACAAACAACAGTTAGTCTCCTGCTGTGCTCTCCATACCGGGAAATAATCTCATAGAGGAAGAAATAAGAAATGTTTTGCCTTCTAGATTATGGCCTGATAATTTGTCTCTTACGAAACATTTAATTCGCCGCTAAAGCGTTATTCTACGAGGATGTTGCCATAAATTTGTTGTTTTGTTAAGGAGAAAATTGATGCCATAATTATTTTCACCTCATGAATTCATAACGAAAAATGAATAGCCTTTATTAATGTACCTTAAAATGAAGATGATAGTAGAGGAGACCAATTTGTTTAAAGCAAAGATGATTAAATTCACTTCCTCAGGAACGTTGAAAACCACCATCATAATCGTTAACGTTGTACCTGAGTAGCTGAACTAATAATTAAGGATAACCATAGTTTTCATCTATTTTCTCGATTACGCTAAAGAAAAGGTCTTAATTTGACAATAGAAATAAAATATCACCTAATCATTTGTCAGACTGAGAGCCATGTGAGGAACACAGGCTCGTATGAACCTCACGTTTTATGATGGTCGACTCTGTATGGCAGACACATATTTCTACCCTTGCCTAAGCCAGGTTCCCAGTTCATCAACCAGCCCCGACTCCCGGGACTAGTATTCGAACCTATGCAAGCTCGAACCAAGGCAGCACGTAAGAGTGCCACCGTGAGCAACGCTGATCTTTACGCCACGGAAGTTCGTGCATCAGATTCTTAAAAGGGAAGAGGTTGCAGGAAGATGGAAAAAAGAAAAAAAAAAGGTGAAAGAAGGAAAAGAACTCCGTAGCTTCGCTGTATGAGAAAAGTTGTCAAATGTTCAGTCCTCGTGTGTCTGTCTCTACACAAAAACTAGGGGAAGCAGCAGCCAGACACGTCCTGTGGGTTAGAGGTCCGAGAAGCTGGGACACAAGCACACATAACACAATTGCCATGTACGAATCCATCTGTTTCTTCCAGTATCTCTCACACACACGTCCTTTACCACTTCTGAAACCAGTTCCCTTTTGCCCCCTTCGCCGATGTTCCCAATTATTCTCTAGTTTTTCGCATATTATTAGCCTCCTTCCAAAACACCTGATTCTCCCTAAAGTTTACTGATAATCGCTCACCCCAACTCTCATTTGCCATTGTTTTCAACCCCTGCAGCTTCCTCTTGGCGGCCTCCAGCCACTTCCTCCTATACATCTCCCAGTAATTTGCACTTCTCTGAAAGGACCGCTAAAATACCTCCCTTTTATCTGTCCTTACTTTAACTGGCACTTTACTTCTTCATCCCACCACTAACTACCCTTTCTAATCTGTCCACCTCCCACCTTTCGCATGCATCTCTTACACATGCCAGAACATCTTCCCGAAATACTTACATGGACACCTCATCTGCTTTCTACTTCCCTCTAATTTCCGTTTATAATCTTTCAATTTTTTCCGGTCAACTTTTTTTTTTTTTTTACTTTCCTGTTTGTTCCTGGAGACAAATGTTCTTACCTCTTTCTAACAATACCATTACGCAGCCTTTGATGGTTTCAGTTAAGGCAACCTTCAAAATGTCTTGTATTAGACTCGTTTTCTTTCAATCGTTCATCTATGAAAATATATTTAAGGCTAACTAAAATTATTTGCTCACAAAACTCGTTATATAGCGGTAGCTTGATATAGCACAAAGTATTTACTATGATCATTATAATTTCATGGAAATTTATGGGTAAACTGATAAAGCCCATATTTAACCTAGGGATCTGGGCTGCTCTAGCACTTGTCATCCTGTTTTCAAGTTGTCTAAGAACATCAGCAAGTGTTTCTGTATTGATAAGTTTTACCCTTAAGCACAACAGTATGATACTTGACAACAACGATATCATGCTTCAGTACGACCACACGATACTTACTAATGATGATCGACCAGTGAATATGATGTTCAAGCCTTCGATCTGTCCCTTAAGGATCAGGTCAACCTCCAGACTCATAATGGGGATGGTCGTACTGCTGTGCTTAAGGGTCGTATCATCGTTTTCAGTGATCGCTCTTATACTGAGGGAGTGAACTTCTTTATCTTGTGCCATAACCATCCTTCGCTTTGGATTCTAAACCTTCACTAATATCGTCTTCCTTCTAAGGGTCATGGATCAGAGCTATATATTTTCTTGCTCGATTTATGAGGTGAAAATGATTAAAGCGTCTATTGTCTCCTTAAGAAAATAGATAAATTTTTATGGTAACAGACCTGCCTGAATAGTGCTCTAGGAGGTGAAGTTAATGTTTCGTAAGAGACAAATTATCAGGCTATGATTTAGAGGGTAATATATTTCCTATTTCTTCCTCTTATATGACGATTTCCTGGTATGTGGTGTATAGCAGGAAATGCAAACCTGTATCTAAACAAGTGCTGTTGCGTACAGCATCCAGGACTGTATCTGAACAAGTGTTTTAGCCTGCAGCAAGGAATATAGTGCTGTATCTTTATAAGTATTGTAGCATGCAGCAGAAATAAAGGTCAACACGGTCCGGGAGAACATGTCTTGGGTCAAAGTGAACAGGGTCAACGTATACGGAGGCTGCTGGTTTGGGGCCTAACATACTTGGGGTCAACTTACATAAGGTCAACATTAACGTAATCATCATACATAGCGTCAACATACATGGGCTTATCATACATGGGGTCATGATACTGTATCTGGCTTCATCATTCATGAAGTCAACGCATATAGAGTCGGCATATACATAGGGTCAACCCTAATGAGATCAACTACTATGGGGGTCAACATAAACGGTTTAAACATAAATGAGGTCAACGTATTTCAGGTCAGCGTATCTGGGGACGGCGATAACGGGAACCGTAGGAAACGAGGTTAACGAGGATGGTTACCGACAGATGTATGAGACACGAATGATGGGTGCTGGTCGACAGTGTGCTCTCTCTCTCTCTCTCTCTCTCTCTCTCTCTCTCTCTCTCTCTTTGTTCCCTACCCTTCTTTATTCACCACTCCCACTCCCTCCCACTTCCCTCCTTCCCTCCCTCCCAATCCATCACTCCGGCCCAGCGTCTATTCTTATCTCGACCCGTTTGACCTACGATGACCTGGGAGGGAGGCGACCCATCGATTATTTCTAATGGTGGAGAAACTGTCCACAAACGGCCATTTCCATTTTTCTTTTACTTTCCTTTGTCCAGGGTCTGTCGTGCAGGATTCATACGTACTGTGAGGCCAGGGAACCTACGTAAATACTGGAGTGATACGGGAATTTATCACGAGAGAGAGAGAGAGAGAGAGAGAGAGAGAGAGAGAGAGAGAGAGAGAGAGAATCATGACCTTCATCTGGATACGATGACCCACTTAAGGTCAGGTGAAGGCATGTGGGAGGGGCATAAACTCTCCAACACTGCTCCCTCCCATTTTGTGGAGTCATAGCAACACCGTCTAATGTGATTCTCCAGCAGCATTATTTTTTCACATATATATATATGTATTTCTCTTGCGTTATAGCTGAACATTATTAACGTTATCTCTGTGTATTTTCTACTGCTGTTGACCTCTGACCTGACCCATATTCCCGCGTGACCTGAGTCAGGTGTCTGACCACCGGGGCTCTGTGATTAATTGCAGTAAAATTCGCATTTCTTTTCTTGTTGTGTTTTTGATACACATGCATTTAGAACGACTCGCTCACGGAAAAACACGATTATTTACATGAATATATAAATCTAAACACACACACATACAGGAGTAAAGCCATGGCCTGGCGCACGAAAGATACGAAATAGTTTTGGAAGTCTTGAGACTCAAGCCAGCCACCTCTCTTTCATGCCGATGGTTCGTCATTGTGTCACAGAAGTCCAGAAGAAGTGTAACACGTGGCCTACTTTTCTCTCCTTAAAACAACGCTGACTCCCACTAGGGTAGGGCAGCAACAGTGGTTCGGGCCACAATGGGTCGCGCCGCACCTCTGAAATTACTCTGTGACCCAAGTACTTATGGCTCTGGAGATCACCAGGTCAGGTGAGGACACCCACTGCGATGTTCCCTTCAATCAAGCATCACTGGTTATACCGCTCGATGGAATAGGGATTGGTAGGAAGGGAGTGGAAGAAAGGGAAAAGGTAGCGCCCATCTGATAAGGCTCGGTGCAGATCACAAGCACGGGGTGTGAGTTACTGGAATCTATACCGTCAGGAAGTGGATAGACGAATGCTTGTGTGGGGAAAAACTACTGTGGCGACCCACTGTCGACCCACAGAGTGGTACCTTCCGACGACGCCCTGACTTAGTGGCAGCACCATCGTGATGCAGCAGACTCCCTGGGTATGTGAAAGGATGTGCCATTAAAGCTATGCACAGTGTGTAGGTTCTATAACCTTCATGAGCCTCATGTAAACCATTTGATAATCTCAAAGGTCTTTCCATGGTCTTTCACGTATCTTATTCGGGTAAATTCTAACTAACGTCTTGGTTTGTGAATACACTTGGGTATATATCATTCACATTTTGACAACTCTTTTATATATCATTAACTCATCCCTTTGAGTCATTCACTGAAAGACTCTGTCGTCTAACAGACAGTTATCTCCAAACCAACTTAAAAGAGAGTTCAGGATTCTCTGTCTCGTTTTCCTTAATATATTTTCATCTGCGGTCGAAAGATATTTTTTTTAAGTCTGCTATATTCATTTCCAGTTCTCTTCTGTCCTTCCAGAGCTGCGTGACTGGGGCGTCATCTATATCTTCTCCAACGGAACTAAAGCCTCCCTCATCTCTCTCCTCACCTTCACGGTCTACTAACTCCATTATAGATTTCACGAAACTTCTTGTAACACTATTTTATGATGTGTGGAAATTTTGTCTTCCAAACGACGTTCTTAAAGTTGCTTACCTTCACAGAGTCTCCTTTTACTTTTCTGCATTTCTCGGAGTTCCGGAGTTCTGTCAGTTTTCCTTGTTATCTCGCCGTTTACGACGTTAGCAAAGTTGAGCGTTGCCTGATCGCTTCTCTCAAAGTTTGGCAACGTAGCTGATGTTTTTACATCCAGACGGTCGCTGGCGAGCATGTGTGTGTGTGTGTGTATGTAGATATATACATACATGAGAGAGAGAGAGAGAGAGAGAGAGAGAGAGAGAGAGAGAGAGAGAGAGAGAGACGTAGTGATAGAGAGTAAATAAATGATTTGAAGTGATTCCCAGTCTAAGGGTCTGCCAATGAGTTATGTCTAGTTCTGAAAATAATGCATGAATGCTAATAGTAACATGTCACTGTGGTCAAAGCCTTTCAGTTGTTTCGTGTCTTGGAATTCTCAAGATATTCAGGGATATATCTATGCTATGTGCCATACTGCGTCGATATCATTTAGGAAGAACGTACCTCAATGTCTTCCGGTGTCATGAATATCTTTCAAAGACTGCTCAAACCTGAAGAGGAGTTGAATCTATAGAATAGTGATAAAACCCACAAACGAGCTTCATGTGATTATAGCTACAGCAGTAAGATAGAATCGAAAGCCCTTGATCTGATGCTCTCGTGTAAATGTGCTTGGCAATTCTTTCTCTCAAGAGTGATCCTCGGGAGAAGAGAAGTGGAATACATCTAAAGGTTATTTGGCACTAGTCAAGGCTATGTTTACTAAAGCTAAACCTTCGAAGGTTCAGCGAATAAGACAAAAGAATAAGGTAAGGTTCTTCCGATCGTCCAATATCTGTGTTTTTCCATTGGTTCCTCCTCACTCCACAACCCCAAGACTCTCCCAAAGACCGGGAGAACAAGGCCGGCAAGAGAGAGAGAGAGAGGTGAGGGAAAGGTTTGCAGGGACGGGGATGGATGATGGCGGGCAGGAGGAGGTGGAGCAGGTGAGGTCATCAGAAGCCATAAAAGCAAGGAGGTCGCCTAGGGAGCAGCAGTACCGCTTGGGTCATGGCCCGCACTACCCCCTACTGTCTGACGCTGGGTGTGTTGCTGCTGACGGTGGCCGCCCTCGTCACCCCGGCTCCCACGCATGGCCCTCTCGAGCAGGGCCTTGACTCCCAGCAAGTGAACTTAGAGGAGGACTTCGACACTCAGGAGGAGAACCTTCATCAAGGGCTCGACACGCAACAAGAGAACCTCGAAGAGGGCTTCGACACCAAGGAGGAGAACCTTCATCAAGGGCTCGACACGCAACAAGAGAACCTCGAAGAGGGCTTCGACACCCAAGAGGAGAACCTTCATCAAGGGCTCGACACGCAAAAAGAGAACCTCGAGCAGGGAAACGAGTCCCTAAAAGAGAACCTTGATCAAGGTATCGACACTCAGCAGGAGAACCTCGAAGAGAGCGAAGACTCCTATCAAGAGAACCTCGAGCAGGGAAACGAGTCCCTAAAAGAGAACCTTGATCAAGGGATCGACACTCAGCAGGAGAACCTCGAAGAGAGCGAAGACTCCTATCAAGAGAACCTCGAGCAGGGCGTAGACGAACAACAGGACAACGTTGAGCATGGCGACAACACTCAAGAACCCGAGGAGGACGAGTTTTTTGAACTCGTAGAACCCGAGGATGACGAGTTTTTTGAACTCGTAGAACCCGAGGATGACGAGTTTTTTGAACACGTAGAACCCGAGGAGGACGACTATTTCGTAGAGGACTACTTTCTCGTACCCGAAGAACCTGAGGAGGACGACTATCTCGAACAAGTAGAACCCGAGGAGGAGGAGGACGACAGATCAGAACCTGAAGTTGATCGTGGTAGACACAGCGTCGGACATTCACCCATAGTCGTTGTTCTGCCCACAGGTGAGTCACATTCCTTGTACAGTGTGGTGGGGAACAGCGCTGCGGACAGTTAGTCTTTGTTCTGCGTTATAAATTCCTTTCTGGACGGTTAAAGAACTGTAGTGTGTAAACTACTAAATGTTCCCCTTTCGAACTGATGAAAAACTGGTCTTTAAACTAGAACCTAAGCCATAAACGTTAAATACTCGTCGAAAATGACTGTATGTGGAATGATGAATGGCATAGTTTGTAGCGGCTGGGCTGATGTTTGGGTGATGCCATTCACGTAATGAGAGAGCCGGGATACTACCCGATCCTGTCCACTGTGAGGTGCGTTCGTGGAAGCTTTCCGTCTCGCTGACCCAGTGAGAAGTGTTCGTGGAACGGTTTCTAGGATGACTTGATACATGAGGCAAAGAATGCCATACTGCCGTATAAATGGTTCACATCTGTAATACTGCGTGTCACTGTATCCTCTCAAAAGGTGTCGAGGGAGGGGCGATGTGGTAGGAGTGTACATAGGAAAGAAGACCCTGATTACAGGACAGGAGACATAATAAACTGAACAAACAAGATAACTGGCGATAGGGTTGAACTAAAACCGAAAAAGAAAAATGGATTTCAGAAAGGAAACAGGGCACCATTCGTTTGCCAGTAGGGCTGTTAACTGGTGGTATAGATTCCTGATGCATATTTTCTACGTTAAAAAAAAAAAAAGAAAAGAACGGAGAATTTCAAGCAGGGTTCAGAGAGGCCTGAGTATGTGCGTATGAGATGGAATGATTGCGTGAAGATAATGCTATACTGAATTTTGACCAGAAGATCTACTGCAATTCATTCTCATATTCATGTTATTACACACACACACAACAATTGCAAAACTCCCTCCACGTACAGTACACAGTAGCAATCACACACACAAAGCCTTTCTCTTTATCAAGCATAAAGTCTAATCAATGTAAAACTATAGCTTATAAGTCATTGTACTTTTGATTCATACACTAAATGATTCATATACTAAATATTCATACGCTAAATGATTCATACACTGAATAATTAATGCACTAAATGATTTATACATAAAATGATTCATACACTAGATGTTTCGTATACTGAATAATTCATAAGCTAGGTGATTCATACACTGAATTATTCATACTATAATCAATGATACGTACACTTAAATGATTCATACACTAAGTCATTCGTACACTAAAGGATTCGTACACTAAATGATTTATACGTTAGATGATTCACGTTCTAAAACATACATTATTATAACACCTAAAGAATACTAAACCGAGTCTATATAAAAGTGAACGAAAAATCCCATCAGCTCTGAAGGTACCTCATTTCTTGCCTATGTCGAGTCTATTCCCGTAGAGCGGGGCAGATTTCGATGGTACCAGGCTGTTCACAAGCAAAGGGGTTACTGGACACCACCGACCTAGTCCGGCCAACTCGCCGTCTGCGCGGGTGAGGCATTGTGAGCGTGACTACGTACTGGTGAGCGAGGCTCTTCGACTGTTGGGCAACTGGTCCACGCTCATTGGCTTTAGTAAATAGGATGCATGTTTAAGTGTTTCGATATTTGACTGCGAAATGTAGGATTTTGACCTGATCGAGGATATGTTGCCCTCGCGATGACTGAATGTGCTTCATGTAATCTAGGGTCGTGAGTGGGTTGTTTGTTACCTGCTTCAGCTCTTTTGTACTGGGCTGGGTGTAGGCCGGCTGCCACGTCCAGGACGCGACCCAATCTGGGTCTGACCCCGGGCTGGTTCGTGCTGACTCATGGCGTGTGTGTGTGTGTGTGCAGTTACAGAAAAAGGTTTTCCTGAAATATTTCACGACGAGAGATATCTGTCGGAGTACGCCAGCCACAAACTACGCGGTTCACGGCGGTCAACTGCCTGGGGGAAAGAAATAAGGTGGAAGAGAAGCTGTGTCTGTGGTTGAGACTCGCCTGGCGCGTCTCGGATCTCTGTATTGTTACCACTCTTGTCGCTTCACTCCTTTCTTTGTTTCTATTTTCATTCGCCGTATCGTACCTCGCTCTCAAATACTTCGATTTGATGAGGATTTCCCCTCAGGCCCCAGATAATGTTCAGTGGCTGCTGATGTTGATTACTGGAGGGAGTATAGAGTTTGGGTCCCTCTGTACGTGTTGATTATTGGAGGGTAGTTGAGGTGGGGTCCATCTGTAGGTGTTGATCACTGGAGGGAGTGGAAGGTGGGCCCCCCTTTGTAGGTTTTTATCGTTGGAGAGAATTGAGGGTGTGGGGGGAGGGGCCCTCTGTAGTGTTGATTTTTGGAGGGAGTTGAGGGTTTTGGGCCCCTCACTGGGTGGGGTCCCCTACAGTACACTGGACTCTACTAGTCCTGCGAGACCCAATACCTGTGTCGACAAGTGTCTGTCTGTAGGATTCAAGGGAGGAAGGCTCACACAAGCAGGTGAACGGACAAACAAACACACTGACGAGCTGGGACGCCCTACGCCCGTGGGGCAGACTGACCACAATCAAATTTCGCATTTTGCTTAATGAGGACATTCGAGATGATTTGTTTCCTCTGCATTGTACCTTCTAATATAAACGATAGTAAGTCTGTACAAGGTGTGAGTTAGTTTCTTCAGATTCATAATATGCACCCGCATGCACACACACACACACACACACGCGCGCGCGCGCACACACACACACACACACACACACACGCGCGCGCACACACACACACACACACACACACACACACATATATAGAATATATGAAACATACCATTGACTCTATAGATATCCTTGTATATCTTCCACCTTGCTTATCTATATGCTCATCTAAAGTTATGGAAATATCCACCTCACCCTAAACTTATGCTCTTGTATGTTTGCTTAACTAGTAACTATAATGACCTTCCAGTTCTGTAATGTCTGCAATAACTCAACTGTGTATTTTCAGTCAAGTGGCCACCTACATCCAATAGACAGTTATCTATCTATTCATTTATTCATTTACACACATGTTGGAACATAATGATATAGAAAACAGGAGGCGTTCTCCTGACCCATGTGAGGCCGCTCTTGTTTAAACCCAGTCAATCATCAATTCATCCAATGTTTACAACTTACCAACTTTTTTGTCTTTTCTTTTATACGTCATTTTGGCAACTTGTTGCAATCGTCCAAAACTTTGTTTCCATACCAGTGTTTTACCAGTTACTGTAACGAAGCTCTATCTCCCTAACTTGTGCACTGTGTTGAGTGTGTTTTCTTCGGTTCATAAGTTTCATTGTCACCATCCGTATGTCTTCCAGATTCATGCATGTTTCCATATTCTTCGGGCAGGCTAAGGGCACTGTGAGCTCAGTGTTGCGTGTGCGTAAGTGTCGTATGAATAAAGGGAACATACCCGGGTGCATACTGTGGTGTTGTAAGTGTTTCGCGGCACGTAACGGGTTCTGATGTGGTTATCCTTCTTCTTCCTCACCAGGTTCACATTCCGGCCACCTTCCTCCAGTGAGTGTCATTCAGGATCACCAGCCTGTCGTCCCCCTACCGCACCGCATCACCGATGGCAACCTTCCTTCCCACCACATCTCTACTGAAAACCGTCCTCTGCACGTCATCGCCGGCTCTGGATCCTTCCACCACACCACTACCGACTACATCCCTTCTCGTCACACCACAACCGACCACATCCCTTCTCACCACACCACAACCGACCACATCCCTACTCACCACACCACAACCGACCACATCCCTTCTCACCACACCACAACCGACTACATCCCTTCTCACCACACCACTACCGACCACATCCCTTCTCACCACACCACAACCGACTACATCCCTTCTCACCACACCACCACCGACCACATCCCTTCCCAGCACATCACTGCTGAACACCCTCCTATGACCAACCACGGCTCTTCTCACCACAGCAGCGGTACCGACCGTCCTTACCACATCGGCGCTATCATCAACACCGGTCCGGATGTCCGTGTTAACCACGGCCCCAAGTGCAAGAAGGGACACGCGTGTCCCAAACATTAGCTCCGTGTCCTCCTGGTCCTCTCCTCTTCGTCCTTCAACACCACAAATTCCAGAGAGACGTGAAGTTCCTCTAACTTCTTCAAGCTGCCGTCAGATGTATATCAGACGTGTTTGCCTCAGGGCGCTGGAGAGGGCAACATCCTCGTCTCTCTCTACTTCTTATTTACATGACCTTGGAGCTGTGCGACAACTGAGGCTCCTGGCGCAGGCATAGAGAAAGGCCCTCAGGGCGCTGCCTCACGCAGGGACTGAAGATTCTTGATGTACGACGTCAGATGATGGTGCAGGGAGGCCGGCCTCTCCTCTATCCAGCTTGCCGCTTCGTCCTCCTACCCTCTTAATCAAGCTTGATTACTGATCAGCTTGAAAATAAACGATAGAATGTATTCCTCATTCTATTTCTACATGCCTGCATTGTCCATCTATCTCCTCTAATTGTATTTCAAGGGACAGTGTATATGTTTGAATATATTAATGGAAAGCAAATCTTCGACCACGATGAGAGTAAAGTGTTCCCAAATACAGTCTGCGTTTCTCATACCTGTGAGTAGCTTAGACATTTATGTAAGGACCAGATACATAGTGAGAGTGTATGTGGCCCGAAAATTATCCTTAACGCCTGAAGAAGGCGTTAAGGATTTTTCGGTTTGGTGGATGTAGCTTGACGTTGAGGATCCCGATTCCTCTATCAAGGAATAAGGTACTGAAACTGAAACTGAACGAAGGCTAAGTAAAGTGGCATACGTCAAGGCAGCGCGCTGCCTCTCTGAAAGTTTGACTGAACTGCCTTGACATCAGTTATTGTAAATAATAGTTAAAACCAACCCGTTATCATCTAACGTTACATATGAAACAAATTTCGGTACAGCTATAAATCTGTCTGTAATCAATAACTCCACAGTTTTCAAGGGGTGGATCAGGTAATCCCAACAGCTCTTAAAGTTAGACCTACACATCCTCAGGTAACGCCCATTGTGTTAGACAGCAAATGTATCAAGTTTTCCTCTTGGAAACTAAAGTGATTCATCAAGTGAGACCAAAGTCTCCATTCACTCCACCTCCATGCACAGTAACGCTTCCATTGCATCATTCTGTTCTTCTATTGTCAAGTAATACATTCAGTCACCCGACCACACTCTCGCCTCACGCATTGCCCCCATCAATAAGAACATCATGCACGGTAACGTACCATAAAGTACTCCCACTCAGACCATTGCCTACCTTCACATGTTCACCTCTCCCAATCCAAAAACTCCTGACGATGTTGAAAAGAAGTCTTTAATGCACACAATATAGAGTTGGGTTCTCTGAAAAAGCTCTTCTATCCCATTATCATACTATTTTATGGGATCACAAAGGCTGAATATTCAATCTCCTCCTCTCTAGAATGCAAAAAAATACTTCGGGTTAAACATTTTCTCCTCCCTTTGTAAACCCACCTTGTTCCTCACTAACGAGTGGTTCAGTGATCCATTTAACACAATCACCATCCTACTACCCGCTATGCCAGCCATGCGAAAGGGACTCATTCCTCTGTAATTCTTACATTAACCCCAACTACCTTTTTCCTTCGTAGATTGGAACGATTGTCATCTTCATTCAGTCATCAAAGGCAGCTGAGCACCTCCCCAAGCTGTCATACACACTCCGAGACCGACTCTGCCCTTCACCGTCACGACGGGAGACACTGTAGATGTTTTGTTTACAGTTCATCGCAGTAGTCTAGTGAGCAGCAGCGCCTCCACACCACAGGTTTCAAAACCTCTTCCTCTCTCAGCATGAAAAAAGTTCTGTTCTGCAACAATGCAGAAAACTGTTTATTGCACTGAATACTTCACATTTCCCGTGTGTCCTGTTACTGGTGGGATTGAATGTTTACATTCTCTCCTTCCAATTTCACCAGCAGGAATTCGATTAAAGAATTCCTTTTTCCTTTTCCGTAAGGATATCTATTCCCCAGCAATATTTCCCGGAATAGGACTAAGACTACGGCCTTGGCAAAACCACAGCTGGGATCATTTGGTTCAGGTCTTGATAAGAATGAGACCTCGGCCCGACTGTTGCACTGTCACGTAGTACATAGCGTTGCTGAACATGATTTTACACATGGGCTGGCTTAGGTCTCGAATCCTGGCGCAGCAGTTAGCCCACAACCAACCTAGCTGTTCATTCTCCCCTCGAAGCTGGACCATAAATGGGTACCTTCCTCGATCCAAGGCAACACTGCAGACGTTAATGGACACTAGCTATCACGTGCCTGAACAGAGGGAGCGAAGTTATTTATTTCCTGTCACTGAAAAGTGGTGTTCTAATTAAGCCGCCCTAATTAAACCGATCACTGAATGAGCAACTTATCGTTAACGCTGAAGATTGATTATACCGGAAAGCGATACCTGGAATCAATGGGAAATACGAATAGTCTGCTGAATTTTTTGTGACTGATCTGACGTGCACCTGTGTCCCGAGTTGAGGCAGGCGCACAACTGAGGGCTGAACAGGACGATTTGGCCTCGTGAGGACAGTGGAACGACCCTTATAAACTAGACAACGACCCTTGGTCATGAAGGCTTGGCCTTTGATCTAACCCGATAGGGGTCAGGTTAAAGGTCATGCCATTAATATCCTTTGTGGTGTTCTTTGTGAAAATAAAAACCATCACTGACATGTGAAGTAAAATCAGCACTTGCTGACGTCACAAGTCTTTCTGACAGCAAATGATGAGGTTTTATGCGGTAAAACCTACTTTATAAGAGGGATGGATGAGGTCTCACATGAACACACTCAAAGAGCAGGCCGTTTTAAGACTAAGGGCTCGTGCCAAGACAAGACCAGGGCCGTGTGCTAAGCCATGACATGGCACATCTTACGCCAACGAGTCCTGATGACAGCTTGGCGTCACAAAGATTGATGTTACCAGATGTCGCCATTTGAAATGATGCGGAAGATTTCTGTAATTCTCTGTCCGCCAACAGTGTCCTCAGCCTATTTCGCGAGGGGATTATCATATTGTTGATAAGGACTGCGAAGCGTTTCGTAAATGTGTTGGGTTTGGATGTTTTGATGTCTGCCTTGATAAGTCTAGTGACGTCTGCAGTTAATCAAGTCTAGTCTTCCTGGTGATGATGTCGTGACTGTGTTCTATTTGATGACTATGTTGATTGATGAGGTCTAATTGGTCAATATCTGCGGTTTGATCGGTTGGTGATAGGCCCCGTCTGATGGGCTTTTGTTGGTGGTCGTCTTATTGGCTGGCTCGGGTAGTTCTGATTGGCATCGGCGGAGTGAATAAAGAAGTCCCACTGAGTCACGCTGATCTCAGGATCCACCCCACGTCTGTAGAGCTCCTTCTACTGTCTAACCTCCCCATCCTCGGCTCATCGCACCTCTCCCCATGCTACGCCCTCTCCCACACCACACCCTCTGCCACACCTGCCTTCCCTACTCTACGGCCCACAATCCACCCGGGGTCGCACTTTTCCCCTCCTGCAATGGGCCACTGTGGGGGCCTTGTCCTGCACTGAAGGTCACACACACACACGCCCTCTCCGCCACACACATCACCTCAAACTTGGCCCACTCGCGCCCTCCACACTGTCCTTCGACATATTGCCTCCCTTACCCCACGTCCCTCCGCCACCATGGCAACCCATCACTCTAAAAATAGTCTGCGGTAAGGATCTTAAAAGACAATTTTCTCGGCCATTTGCCTGTGAATGTGAACTTTGAAGCGGGGCGTGTGTGTGTGTGCGCGTGGCTGGCCGTCCATTGTTGAGTGTCCTTCATTCTAGCATCTGCCTGCCTCTCCGTCTGTCTGCCTCTCCGTCTGTCTGCCTCTCTGTCTGTCTGCCTCTCTGTCTGTCTGTCTCTCTGTCTGTCTGCCTCTCTGTCTGTCTGTCTCTCTGTCTGTCCTTTAGTATCGGGATGTTATTATTGACGGCTTCGCAGTGAGTCAGAAATTCAGTGGCTATCAAGTTTCATTCACTTGGGTCAGGTTTTGCTGTCTTTTTCTTTTCCTGCCTCACCCACACGTGGGCTGCTGCTGCTGGTATTCACTTTACAAACGCGCGATCTCTCCCTCTTACGAGTGACACTTGGCAACGCGTGACTCACACGACCCGTTCCTCATAACTGGAGGAACCCTACAAGCTTCCCCCACGCTTTGGCAAACACTCATCGTCGGTACATGTAGGTCAGTGCTCTTTCTTTCTCTCTCTCTCTCTCTCTCTCTCTCTCTCTCTTGGTAGTAGGTGGTAGGTAACCACCGACCAGGGAGGTAACAGGACGGTTAGTTATGGCATCGGAGTGACAGTGTGACTCTCAAGTTCCTCTCCATGGCCCGGGTTGCTGTCCTCTCTTTCTCCCCGTTTCACACATAACTTTCTTCAACACGCTATCCCACATGAGTCTCTGTCAACTCTGACTTTTCTTGCGGTGAGCTCTACCCGCTAGTCCTGCCTAATTATCTACATCTCTTCTAACAAGTTCTTTGTTTCACTTCATGTTATGGCTTCTGGTTGTTCCATCCTTGCATCTTTCGAAGAGCTGATCACTATCGACATCATCAAATTCGGTTAATAACTTAAATACTGAAGTCATCTCTTACTCTTCTCCATCCTTCACAGGAACCTTCTCTCTCAGATCTTTGTGCTTCTGTAAGGAAAAATAACTAAACATTGAGAAACATTTCTTAATTTTGGCCTTATATAACACGTAAAAAGTTTGCTGTGCTTATAGTGTGTATATTTGTGTGTGTGTGTGTGTGTGTGTGTGTGTGTGTGTGTGTGTGTGTGTGTGTGTGTGTGGGTGTGTGTGCATACATACATCTAGGATAAAGAACATGGTACGTATCTACAAGGTTAAGAAACGGAGGAACACGAGTTTAGTCAAACTCTTTCCCCGTAACACACAAACAGTAATCACACCA
This sequence comes from Panulirus argus, assembly GCA_038088735.1. Classification (NCBI taxonomy): domain Eukaryota; kingdom Metazoa; phylum Arthropoda; class Malacostraca; order Decapoda; family Palinuridae; genus Panulirus; species Panulirus argus. Next base: position 1,031 of record JAYMFT010416990.1, on the reverse strand, counting down.
CCTACGGACTGTCTCAACCACAATAGTTGGTAAAGACAACCCCGAGACATCCCTGCCGCAGGAGTTACCCCACAGGTCCCTCGCCTCCTGAATCATTCCCTGCGCCTCTTAGGACTCCTTTGGCAGTTTGCTGGGAAAGTCTTGAACAGACCTGACCACCGTCAGCAGCTGTCCCTTGAGGCTCCTCCTCCTCCAGCCAGCCAGCCACACAGGCAAAGAGAGAGTTGCCCTCCACCACATTCTCTCTCACCACCACGATGTTGTGAGCTTCGCTACTCAGGGTGATCGATCACTAATGGCTGGAGGGGACGGTGCATTTTGATAAGTTTAATGGTACGTTACAATCACCTGGGCAGCGTCTGGTGTCGTGAAACTAACGAAAAAGTAAATACATACAAAAGGTTTATCCATTCTCATGGCTTTGATGTTCCTGGGACTCATGACAGCGTCGGGTCTATGAATAGAACCAAAGTGTCCTCCCACCGTGATGGTGAGAGGCGCCTGAGTGTTCACTGTCTCTACACATAACAGTTGGTCAGTAATGTTCTGTTTTTCGATGTTGAATTTTCGGATGTTTTAGGAAGGAACCTCAGTGCTGAACCCAGCGGGTGGAAATGGACATTCAAACAGAGTTCAGATTAAGAGGCTTCGTACGATGGAGCGGCGAGCCGTTCGCCAAGTGTGGATCTTATATATACATACGCACAGGGGCTGCCAAGACCAACTGCATGTACCGAAGGCATATATCTCAGCTGAGGAAGCGGGTTTTAACTGGTTTAGATTGCTACATTAGCGTGAGGTCCGTTTACAGCGGATGACGTGTGTGTTTACTGTTCATACAGTGCTGATTGTTACCTTCGTTATCATTGTAATCAAAGTGGTTATCGTTACGATATCGTTACGTTATGTTATATTAGGTTAGGTTAGGTTAGTAATGATAATAATAATAATAATAATAATAACAATAATAATAATAATAATAATTATAATAATAATAATAATAATAATACTAATAATAATAATAATAATAA
>JAYMFT010416979.1:0-17878 GCA_038088735.1 Panulirus argus | reverse complement strand
GCTACCTCGCTAACGCGGGAAAAGGCGAATATGTATGAAAAAAAAAAAAAAAAAAAATATATATATATATATATATTATGAAGTATAGATCGGTATATCCTCCGAAATCGTGTGCTGTTGTAATCTGGGTTAGTAAATCTGTAGGCTATTTTAATTGGATAAATCTGGATTGGTAAATCAGTATAGAGTTGGTAACTACGAGTTGATAAATCCGTAGACTTTTGATGTGTTGCAGAGATGGAGGTTGGTAATTTCGTTAACTAGTTAAATATGGGTTCGTAATTCCAATAATTGCTGTTTCGATGTGTTTCGGAAATATGGGTTGTAAAACTGTAGTATGAGCGGGTATATCCAAGGATTTATTTAAATCGTTTATTTTTGGCCGGTAACTATGTCAACTGCGTTACTAAAATATACGTTGGTAGATGAGGATATTTAAACTGGTTTAACATGGTTTAATAAATCCGTAAGCTGTGTGGTCCGCTTAAATGTAAGTTGGTGAATTCATTTACTTGCCTTACTGGCGAAAAATTATGTTGATAGGTCGATGTACTATTTTGATTTTGGTAAAATGTAGGTTGGCAAATCCACAGACAACTATCCAACAGTTGACAAATCCGTGGACTTAACTTGAGTAGATAATGAATGACATGTATAGACTGTGTTGATGGGGAAATATGTTAATAAATCTGTCGTCTTAAATATTTATTATCTACAAACTAACACCTCTGTAGTTATTGTGCATCTGCTATTTATTTACTTGATATCTGTCACTTGTTTGCTTGATTCACTGTCACCTGTGCCTTCTGTCTTAAAAGCTTATAGCTCGGATTGGCTGGTTTGTGAAAAAAAAAATAATCACACCACAGAGGCTGCATTTATGTATAATGAGATTATAAAGTAATATTAAGATGTTCGTTCATCATCTAATCCGCATTTGCGGATGTCGACGTTGCTAGTTTGTTTTCACTGGTTTCATCTATGACTGAACCGTGTACGCACCTCTGGGGCACCACTGCCCTCCGCCGCCCCTTTCTCACGTGGTGTACTTAAGCACATTTTTCCGTCGGTTGTGTTCACCATGATTCTGAGAGCAAATGACCGACATGTGGGCTTCCTACATCCGTAACTTTCATGGCGAACGTCCGACGAACTTCTTCAGCTAATGTGATTCTCGCAGATGTATGAAAATGTACGAATTGCAAGTTTTATAATTGAACTTTGTGGCAAGTGTTCTTTCTTAAGTTTATACAGAGACCAACAGCGCCAGGAGCCCCGAATCCAGCGTTCATGTTTTGAAAATGTCCGTCGCCTCCTTGAAACGGTAAAACTTAGGTAATCTAAACTTGCTTCCTCAATGCGTTACGAAGTGTCAATAGCGAACTATGAGTTGGGTCAGGGACCTCCAGTATCAGGGTAGCTAGGAATTTGGTGTGTGTACGTCTGCTATTATAAGAGCAGATTAGTCATCTTGAGAAATTTGCCACCTGTACCTTCTCTTCGTACTCCAACACTCGGGTACATGTGTTAACAATGTACCCAGATCTTCCTTCCAGCAGAACCACTTACCAGTGATGTGTTCCTTCAAGCCCTAGATACTTAACAGGTACTTTGCCTAACTGCGCCGCTTATGAACCTTCCGCACTCATTCTCTCACACATTACCCTAATTTTGGCAACCTGACGCGTACATGTCTTATGAAGTTACATTATCTCGTCATTTCTCCCTGAATTAGTAACAGATCTTGGAATTACGAACTGGTTTTGCTCCCAGATAGTTATGGAAATTCCTTAGTCTCCTTTTCCCCACCAGCCCAAAGCTTCATGTAATAAACCCCCAGTCTTGCACTGCCATCTCTTCGTCTTCCATAACCATTCACTCTCAGAACATTTTGTCTAAAGTGTCTGTCTGTCTCTCTCTCTCCCCCACAGGCGAGCACCCAGCGGCCATGCAGACCAACACGGGCGCTACAAGTGCGAGGGCACCGCAGCCGGGCCACCTGGTGGCGGCGCTCAGCCTCACCCTGGCCTCTCTCCTTTTCCTCCGTCGCTGCTGAACTTCCTCATTTTCACTTTAATTTTATTCCCGTGGAGAAAAAAACAAGAGAGGAAAGAAAGTAACGTTATTTGCTCTTATTCCTGAGAGGGGAAGACGTTGTCCTCTCGTATTCCCGAGAAATAAAAACGTTATCTACTCGTATGACTGTGAAAGTTTTCTCGTCAGAGTAGGATTTTTTTACCTCAGTTGGAGCAAGATTTTAAGGGATAATACATAAGGATCTTTTTATTTTTAAAGTCCAGACTATGAAAGTCTCGACCGTCTTGGTTGTATTCGGTGCTACATATTGTGTTGTTACTGTCGGCGACCGGTTGGCCTTAACGTGTTTAAACCGATTTTGTAGATAATTTTAATTTATTTTTTATCACTAGTGTCGGGTACGATATTTATAAGGGACGGTTACAGACTGTTCTCCTTGTGGGTCCCCCACCAAAGCTGATCAGAGTTAGAAATTCACTGGAAACCCTTACTTCATGGTCTCTGTGGCTTCTCTCTCTCTCCTTTCCTTCCCTTTCTCTCCAGAATTGTGAAAATGCTCAAACAATGTGATGGACTACGTGTATACATGTAAATACGGACTTACCTGTGTTGGTGTTCGGTGGGATGTCCTCCCGGGTAAACTTACTTAGGAATTTAACGGACTTGTATATTTCAAGGGGAGAGGAGAAAGTTTATACCATAGCTTAGAAATACCTTTTTTCTTTATTTTTTCTCTCTTTCTTCCTTAAGCTAAACTTCGTGTCAAGAGACGTTCCCCCAGGGGAAAGGTGGAAGCAATATAAGCCCCAGGACTTGGCGGGCGTCTTTCTCTCTCCCAGCGGCACCGCTGGCGGGGAGGAGGTCCGTGGTGATGCCTGCTGGCGCGTGAGAGGGAACGGAAGGCGGCATTTGCTCCGACGTGAATGACGGGAAACTGAAGACCCAATTTATTCCGAGGAGCACCGCTGGCTGGCATGAAGAAGTTTGCTGTGGCGTAGCGAACGAGAACAAGACCAGAGGACGTTTACTATAGTGAATATAACGGCGTCATTAGTTCCACGTCGTCCCCTCTGAACGGACTTCATGATGAAAATAGTGAAGGAAAAGGAGGGGGTGGGATGGGGAAGAGGGGACTTCTTAAGGTGAAAATGAACTTTATTTTTGTTGTGGCACAGGAGAGGGGCTGTTCAACTCGGCGGACGATGGGGAGTACAAATAAACAAGCCAAGAGGATACGTCTCTGTGTATGAAAGCAACTTGGAAATTCACGCCAGATTCCCTGGCTACACATATATATTTATATATACCTCTAAAACTACATAATACGGGCGGAGTGATCTCTTGCTCTCTCTCTCTCTGTCGTGGCGAGAAAGCATCAAGGATTTACGTCAGATTTCCAGAGGGATTTAAGAGGACACATTTATGGAGATTTCAAAAGATTTTGTCTGATATATTCTGGCAAACTTCCACAGGTTTGAAGGAGTCTTGTAGCAAGTGTACACTAGAGAAAGATTTATTATTTGCAGATTCTGCGCATATATATATATATATATATATATATAACTATATATATATAACTAGAAAGGTATGTGTGTGTGTACACAAGTTTCTCTGCTCCTTCCATGCCTTTCTGTACATCTAATGGTATCTATTTATTTAACTCCATCATCAAATAATTTCGAATAAGCTCGGTCAAAGACCTTTTTTCCAACGTGGACAAATCGACGTTTCGAACTGGGGTCGTTGTGACAGTCTCAAGGGCTAAACCCAGACGCTGGGGCCGGGAAGAGCTCAATTTTGTCTCTGGTTTTTGCAAGACTTTTTACTTTTTTAACATGGTCGTGTTGAGTATCAGCAGCCGCTACACTACGGCAACCACCGACGGTTTTCCACACTGCCTAACGTGCAATGAAATGATGTAAATGCTGAAGTACCTTCGGGGTAAGTCTGGTTTATACTCCGCTTCCCAATAGCCATAAATTCCCGATCCTTGTTCGTTGGGAGAGTGTAAATTACGGCAGCAGCAGCAGCAAGAGAGAAGGGCAACCAATGTTAATGTTCCATGTAACCTTGTAGTACTCGAGAGCGGGAAGTAGCAGGAACTTTCTTTTTACTACGTACTTTCTGAAGTGACTCGTTAGGTGCCCGTGATATATTCCACAGTAAGTGTATTTACGATTAGGGACCTTCATATTTCTGATTTCAATTAATCACTTGATGTGGTGAATTCAATATGACAGCTGTTGTGTCTCGGTATTGTACGAAATCAAAATGATCAAATAGCCTTCAAAATATAATGGATATATGTTGGTGTTAACGTGGAGGTGTCGGGTGCTGTCGAGGCACTCGTCAACACGCAGGATCGCACACGTGCACAGGAAGGGCTCCTCCTCACTCCAGGCTTCAGGAGAGACTTTTTTTTTTTTTTTTTTTATTTCCTCCCTGTCCTGCGACGCTGTTTCTACTGGATGTCGATGTTGTCTACACCATTTGTATGTATATCTGATATGGAGAAATATAAGGATTTCTTTATGTAAACACCTGCTTGTTTTACTGACCTACTCTCTAAAGAATGATTTTAATCCCAAAAAATAGCAGAACTTCGTCTATAGCTTCTTGGACTTCACTAACAAGTAATACACTAAGGCAGATCAGCTGTTGAAAGACCCAGATACAAACCAGTAATTGCAGTTCCATCTTGCTGCACACATCATCTAAAATGTCTGATTCAACAAACAGAGGAGCAGCATCTGCATACAGAAGCTGTAGTAACGCCCAATGTCTTCCCTCTAGTCTCGTATGCAGCAACGCTTCATCTGAAAGGAATCAAATATGGAGACGTTATTTGGCCTGCATGTACTCCCTCATTTATTTCAAACCTCCCCTACCAACCCAATTACTCTCAAACGCAATACGTCTATTAAAAAAGGCTCTGAACTGCACATACAAGTCTTCAATGTACACTATGGTATATAGACTAAGAACTTCCAGACGGCTTTTCAAAAACTTTATCAAATACAGTAAAATAACAATGAGACACCAGCTGCAATCAGGATTTAAATAACTTTTTGTCAAGTAGTCTTCCACAGGAGAACATGTCCAAACATTGAGAATTCAGATAAACATCCAGGCATAGAGTGTATTTTCTAAAACCTGTTTTCATATGCTTTTCTTAATTTTCCCTGGAACTTCCTGCAGTGCCTACCTAAGTACAAAATCTGGTCTGCATACACACACACACACTTTCCTTCCTTAATTCACCTTTTCTGTTACCTTATAATTTTAAAATGACCAAACACCATCCTACCTTACCAACTAAGTTAAGACTTATTCCTCTGTGATTTATAATCACTTGAACTTCCTTCACCTTAAGAAACTGAAACAATATTTACCTTCGTCCAGTCACCCAACACATGACCACTTTTCCAGATTACAACACAACTTTCAGATTCACTCAATATTAACCTCGACTCCAGTCTTCATCACCCCATTCCACCAGTAACCACTAACTTATCCTATCTACAAATGCATTAGTACTTCGCTCGCCTCCTTTGCAATAAATTGCTTTCCCCCTCAATAATACTTCATCCTACTACACCAGTAACTACATTTCTTCTCCCACAAGTTCCAGTTAGTTCTTCCCTACCACTCTCGCCAAACAAACTTCTCAATAATCAAAGGCAGTCTCTCACCCTAGTCAAATACACTCACTTCTGCAATAAACATCCTTTCTGCAGACACCATCTCCTAAACCAGCCTCAAATACACATTAACTTTGCTCTTGGCATCCCCATTACCTTTCATCTTATTCATACACACAAACTTCTTAGCTCTTCTATTCAGGATTTTGTGTTAAACTCTCTCCCTTCCATGCATCACCATTTTCATCCACTTCCTCAGACCTCTTTATCACACCACTGCTCTGTTCCTCCCTTTCCCTGGCCAACTACAGCACCAGATACCTCAGTAGCTGCCTCTATTAAAATCAGAAAATCCACCATACTAAATCTCTCGTTTATGGGTTTGTACTTCAAACTTAAGTAGAATTTCCCAGACCGATACAGTGATTCACAAGTGTTCAAACCTGCAACAAATCGACACAAGATGAACAAGGAAACCCAATGTTCAAGATGGGAAAATCGCCTTCCCATCTCGCCGATATGGAACGCTGGAAAACCTTCCACCATAAACATGTGTTTTGTAAGGACTATACTGGTTATTTTATGGGCGATATATATAAAATGAGGGAGAATATACGTGACAGGACCGGCACATTTATTGCGGACTGTACTGTGTAGCTTCCTTCCTCCCCCAAAATGTTTTTTTTCGCTTCGTAGAATGACTGACCGTCGATTATATGATGGGGAATACATGGTGCGCTTATGAACCTTTAGTAGGACAAAAAGTAAGGCGGGAACCGACCGCTGCAGGTAGTAAAACGTTGGCTTCATTCCTAGTCAAGCACAGCGGTCGAGAGATGGTTTCTGGGATGTGAGGGAGTGACCCATCCGCTGTGTCAACACAAGCAGAGTTTAGTGGGTCTCTGCACCACATATTCATGAGACCTTCATTACGGTCATGAGGTCCTTGTATTCACGAGCTCATTGCACCTAAGGTATTACTGTATTTTGTGATCTTAAGAGCAGACTTGATAATAGCTCGCCTCAGGTCCATGACTTAACGTTATTTATACCTCCTTGGTCATAAGAACAGTTAACAGGATTTTCTCTGGATCATCCGTATGTCTTTCTCCACTTACGACACTAACTTGTGAATACCTGATCTCTTCCACTTACCACATACACCCTCCAAAGGACCCACTGGTATGTTGTTGTTTGAATTCCTTTATATTATTTGTAATTCAACGTTGTCAACTCTGAATGAAGTCTCCTTACCCAGCGTCGACAGGTCTCACATTTACCTGTGGTCATCACATGCAATGAAGATTAGGTCATAATACTCCAGAGGTGATCATCCTCTTATTCAAGCTGGAGGTGAACTCACGGCAATGTAATCCTTACCATAAACCTCAACTTAGTATAGTACTCATTGTGGTTTTCAGTCATCGCACGAGAAAGTTACCTTTATACCAAATTTTAAGTTATCGTGTGATTACACGGCAAGTCTTTGTACTCTTCGAACATGAAGCCACAGTCATATGACACGGTCAACCCCTCACTCTCCAGAGATCAACACAACACACTCGGAGAGTAATAATGTAAAGGTCTAGAATGTACTATCTTATTCATTTGTGACAATAAAAGTCCGGGGAAGCGCATCTGTGATACATAAGCTGAAGTATAAACAAACATGAGGAAACTGTTGGTTGAAAGTAAATCACGTCTTCCTATCGCATGTTCGTTACCCTCAAAGAGCCTCAACCACCTAAGCACAAAATCTGGTCTGCATACACAACACACTTTCCTTCCTTAACTTCACGTTTCCCGCTACCTATAAGGGTTTACCTTATGATTTTAATATAACTAAACACCGCTCTACCTACCTTGCCTCCTCTCACTTTCATACACTGGAACAATCATCATTTTCGTCCAGTCACCAGGCAAACGACCACATCTCTTAAGCACGACGCACAAACTCCTAGATTCACTCAACATTAACTTCGACTCCAGCCTTCACCACCCTACTCCATCTGTAACCACTAACTCAGCCATTCTACAGATGCATTATTGTCTATTTCTCTCACCTCATTTGTAATGTATTGCTCCCACCTCTCACTATATATACTGACTCTCAAATTTTCCCTTACAAGAAACTATGAAAAAGCGACTGATTTTGATAGGACTGTAAACAGTGGAGCAAGGTTACAAGACAGTACTTATGGGTTCCTCACTGCATCCATGTAAAGCAGAAGTTATTTCCCTATAGCAACAGCAACATTTGAAACGTGACAAATTAGTACAAGAATCTGCAGAACTTCAGTATAAAAAAATAAATAAATACAGCTGACATACATCCACAATCTGAGCTCGACAGATGTATAAAAAAAATGAAAACAAGTCCGCCAGACAACACTGACGAGCCTTGTGAGTTCCACTCTTGACAAAGCGAGATTTTCCAGGCGGAGGGAACGTGTGCAGCGCAGCACGAGAGGCGGATGCGGGGAATACGAAACGAAGGGAACACGAGAGGGGAGTCTGGGCACTAGTTGACATGCTTTGACGTGGTGGGTGAAGCAAGATGGAAATAATGAGTTGGGATTCAGAAAAATACCGGTAACTGAAGTGTGTGCGAGAGGCAGGGAGAGAAGACACAGCGGAAAGGCGTCGGGGGCTGTGCAGGAGTTGTATGGGAGACGGGAGACGGAGGAAGACGCTGTTCCAAGACTGCATACCATATAATCTTCCTGGTGTTCACTGATGCATACCATACAGTCTTTATCACCAGTCAAGATAATTTTCGCAGTTTTAAACCAATTCTGTTAAAGCGCTAAACAGCCACAAAACCTCTGAATGGTGGACCTTTCGATACAAATACCTCCCAAAACGAAATATTTAAAAGTGAAAGACTGACACAACACTGCCTTACTCCGCCAGGCTCCAGCAGTCCTCCCTCTCACAAACTTCAGAAACGAGGAATGAGTATGATGGAGGCGTCAAGGAAAGAGGTTCTCTCTCTCTCTCTCTCTCTCTCTCTCTCTCCACTGATCGACGTTTCCGGCGTTAGCGAGGTAACGCTAGGACCAGACGAAGAAAGACCACATCCGCTCAACTCCATTGTCTAGCTGTCGAATGTAATGCATCGACAACACAGCTCCCTATCCACATCCAGGCCCCGCAGAACTTTCCATGGCTTTTCCATTATTTCCATAACCCATAACTGGGTTAACTTCAAACAGAATAATCAAAGTTAATTTCAAACTAGACATCACTGTTTCACAAACTTAATGCTTAAGGAGTTATAGCGACAGAGACAAACAAGTAATATACACGGGGAGTATCCCTTCACCAACAACATGTGTAAAATCATGTTCATTACGTGAGATGAACTATAATATAATTAATGCTGTTGATGAGAGAATCTCATGCTGGAGTTTTCGTCTGTCTACAGTCATTAAACTCCAGGGGTAACATACGGTGCTTTGATACGCTATGAAGGTGATTGTTTTTGTTACATACATCAGTCTCTGATAAACTCAATACACATCTGAGTATGTCCACATGTCACTAAACACCGTCAATATTTGGAATGAAACAACAATGCAGAAGATTTTAATGTTCTACATGGCAGATTGCAACTACCGAATCCGCTCACATTTGTGGGGATTTGAACCCAATCATGTTATTTACTCTCAAGAGCCTCATAAATGGAGGTCAACTTAACTGATTTTACATCACAGACTCTGCACTGAACAATTAAGAGAATTTTCTTTTAATTCAAGAAGTCACGAAGAAGTGGCCACAAATACTGTGACAAGGTTACAATCTAGTGCTTATGACTCCTTTACAATAAAAGATGTAAAAAGAAGTTAAGTCCCTAAGCAACAGTAACACAGTAACATGCTCTTCCCTATCCTAATCTAAGGGAGAATACTGAATCCTCCCAGTCACCTCAACCCGCCATGCCTTCCCCTGATACAGAGTGCGATGTGTCCTTCAGTTGTCTAAACTAAGGTGACATAATACATTAAAGAACTGAAGTTCCACTTTCAACTTATGCTGTAGGTATACACATTCAACGAGCTTTCCAAGTTCTGGTGTGGGTCATGTATTGTGAACCGGCCTTTTGAAGCACTCACAAAGTTTGACTGTGAAAAAAACATGACAGCCAGAAACACACACTCCATGACTTGTGTGGAAATCTTCTGAAGACTTGCGTGGCACTTTCGGGTCATCAGTGGCATCTCGTCATCTGAAACACCGAGGAAAATAATGTCTTGAGACACAACTGTAATAAGGTTTAGTCTTCACAAACTCAGTAAATATATTTACGGCGTCTCTTAAAAGAAAAAAAGGCACAGGCATAAAAGGCACTGTAATCATGGCAAAAGTTAAAATCAGGAAAAAGTGGCACATTATTTACGTGAATATTATTGAAATAAATAATCTTGTCAGGTTATGGCTGAGGTATGTGTCATGTTAAGTTATGGCTGTGGGTGTGTCATGTTAGGTTCTGGCTGGGGTGTGTCATGTTAGGTTATGACTAGGGTGTGTCATGTTAGGCTGTGATTGGGTTATGTCATGTTAGGTTATAGCTGGGGTGTGTGTCGTGTTAGGTTATGGCTGAGGGGTGTCTTGTTAGTTTATGACAGGGAGTGTCATGTGAGGTTATGGCTGGAGCGTGTCTTATTATATCTGTGTGTGTGTGTCATGTAAGGTTTGGCTGGGGGTGTGTGTCATGTTAGTTATGACTGGGGTCGTGTCATGTTAGGTTATGGCTGAGGGGGGTGTCTTGTTAGGTTATGGCTGGGGTGTGCGTCTTGTTAGGTTTTACCTGGGGTGTGTATCTTGTTAGGTTATTGCTGGGGGTGTCATGTTGAGTTATGGCTGGGTTGTGTGTCATGTTATGTTCTGGCTGGGGGGTGTCATGTTAGGTTATGGTTGGGGTGTGTGTCTTCTTTGGTTATGGCTGGTGTGTCATGTTAGGTTATGGCTGGGGTGTGTGTCTTGTTAGGTTATGGCTGGGGGTGTCATGTCAGGTTTTAGCTGGGGGGTGTCAGGTTATGGCTGGTGTGTGTCATATTAGGTTATGGCTGGAGGGTGTCAGGTATTTGGCTGGGGGTGTGTCTTCCTAGGTAATGGCTGGGGTGTGTTTTGCTAGGATATGGCTGGGGGTGTATGCCATATTAGGTTATGGCTGGGGTGTGTCAGGTTATGACTGGGATGTGTGTTTTGTTAGGTTATGGGTTGTGTGTGTCATATTAGGTTATGGCTGGGGGTTGTCAGGTATTTGGCTGGGGTGTGTCTTGTTAGGTTATTGCTGGGGGGTGTCATGTTAAGTTATGGCTGGGGTGTGTCTTGTTAGGTTATGGCTGGGGTGTGTCTTGTTAGGTTATTGTTGGGGGTGTCATGTTAGGTTATGGCTGGGTTGTGTCATGCTAGGTTACGGCTGGGGGGTATCAGGTTAAGGCTAGGGGTGTAATGTTAGGTTGTGGCTGGGGGTGTGTTGTGGCTGGGGGTGTCATGTTAGGGTATAGCTGGGGTGTGTCTTGTTAGGCTATGGCTGGGGTGTATGTCTTGTTAGGTTATGGCTGGATAGTGTCTTGTTAGGTATTGGATGGGGAGGTGTGTCTTGACAGGTTAAGGCTGGGGTGGTGTGTCTTGTTAAGTTATGGCTGGGGGGTGTCATGTCAGGTTATGGCTGAGGTGTATGTCTTGTTAGGTTATAGCTAGGGGGTGTCATGTTAGGTTATGGCTGGGGAAGTGTGTCTTGTTAGGTTATGGCTGGAATTTTGTATCAGGTTATGGCTGGGGTGTGTCTTGTTGGGCTATGGCTGGGGTGTATGTCTTGTTAGGTTATGGCTGGGGGTGTCATGTTAAGTTATGGCTTGGGGTGTCATGTTAGGTTGTGGCTGGGGGTGTGTCTTCCTAGATTATGGCTGGGGGAGGGTGTCACGTCAAATTATGACTGGGAGTGTCAAGTTAGGTTATGGCAGGTGTGTGTCTTGTCAGGTTATGGCTGGAGATGTCACGTTATTCCTGGGGGTGTTATGTTGGGTTATGGCTGGGGTGTTTCATGTTAGGTTATGGCTTGAGGGGTGTCTTGTTAGGTTATTGCTTGGGTGGTGTCTTGTTATTTTATGGATGGAGGTGTCATGTTAGGATATGGCTGGTGTGTGTCATGTTATCTTATGGCTGGGGATGCGTATTGTTAGGTTACGGATGGGTGGGTGTCTTGTTAGGTTATGGCTGGTGTGTGTGTCCTGTTATGTTATGGATGGGGGTGTCATGCTAGGTTATGGCTGGAGATGTCATGTTAGGTTCTGGCAGGGGGTACGTCATGTTAGGTTATGGCTGGGGTAGGTGTCCTGTTAGGTTATAGTTGGGTGTGTGTGTCAGGTTATGGCTGGAGTGTGTGTCATGTTAGGTACTAGCTGGGGTGTGTGTCATGTTAGGTTATGGCTAGGGTGTGTCTTGCTAGGTTATGGCTGGGGTGTATCTTGCTGGGATATGGGTGGGGTGTGTCTTGGTAGGTTATGGCTGGGCGTGTGTGTGTGTGTCATATTAGGTTATGGCTGAGTATATGTCATGTTAGGTTATGGTTGGAGTGTGTGTCATATTAGGTTATGGTTGGAGTGTATGTCATGTTAGGTTCTGGCTGGGGTATGTCATGCTAGGATATGGCTGGGGATGTATGTCATATTAGGTTATGGCTGGGGTGTGTCTTGCTAGATAATGGCTGGGGTGGGTGTCTTATTAGGTTATGGTTGGGGGTGTGTCATGTTAGGTTATGGCTGGGGGGGAGTCATGTTAGGTTATGGCTGGGGATGTGTCATGTTAGGTTTTGGCTGGGGGGAGGTGTGTCTTGTTAGGTTATGGCTCGGAAATCGTCATGTTAGGTTATGGCTGGAGTGTGTGTTCTGTTAGGCTATGTCTGGGGTGTGTCTTGCTAGGTTGTGGCTGGGTGTGTGTCTTGGTAGGTTATGGCTGGGGGTAACTCTTGCTAGGTTATGGCTGAGGTGTGTGTCTTGCTAGGATATGGCTGAGGTGTGTGTCTTGCTAGGTTATGGTTGGGGTGTGTCTCTTGCTAGGTTATGGATGAGGGAGGGAGTCACGTTAGGTTATGGCTGGAGTGTGTCATGTAAGGTTATGGCTGGGATTGTGTCTTGCTAGGTTATGGCTGGGGATGTCTCTTGCTAGGTTTATGGTTGGGGGTGTCATCTTAGGTTATGGCTGGGGGGGGTGCCTAATTAGGTTATGGCTGTGGGGTTGTCTTGTTAGGTTATGGCTGCGGTGGTGTCTTGTTAGGTTGTGGGTGGGCGTGTGTCTAGTTAGGTTATGGCGGAGGTGTGTGTCATGTTAGGTTACGGGTGGGGTGGTGTATCTTGTTAAGTTATGGCTGGGGGTGTGTTGTTAGGTTATGGCTGAGGTGGTATCTCGTTAGCTTATGGCTGGGGTGTGTGTGCCTTGTTAGGTTATGGCCGGGGGTGTCATGTTAGGTTAAGGCTGGAAATGTGTTTTCCTAGGTTATGGCTGAAGGGTGTCTTGTTAGGTTATGGCTGGGGGTGTCATGTTAGGTTATGGCTGGGATGTGTCTTGCTAGGTTATGGCTGAGGGGTGCCTTGTTAGGTTATGCCTGGGGTTGTCATGTTGGGCTATGGCTGGGGTGTATCATGTTATGGCTAGGGGTGTCACGTTAGGTTATGGCTGGGGGTGTATCATGTTATGGCTAGGGGTGTCATGTTAGGTTATGGCTGGGGTGTGCCATGTTATGTTATGGCTGGGAGTGTGTCTTGCTAGGTTATGGCTGGTGATGAGTCTTACTAGGTTATGGATGAGGGGTGTCTTGTTAGGTTAGGGCTGGGGGGAGGTGTGTCTTGTTAGGTTAGGGCTGGGGGTGTGCGTTTTGTTAGGTTATGGCTAGGGTAGTCATGTTAGGTTATGGCTGGGGTAGGTTGTCTTGTTAGGTTATGGCTCGGAGGGTGTCATGTTAGGTTATGGCTGGGGTTGTGTCTTGTGTCTTCTTAGGTTATGGCTGGTAATGTGTGTCATGCTATGTTTTGGGTGGGGTGTGTGTGTTGTTAGGTTTTTGCTGGGGAGGGTGTCAGGTTATGGCTGGGGTGTGTCATGTTATGTCATGGCTATGGGTTTCATGTTAGGTTATGGCTGGGGTGTGTCATGTTAGATTATTCCTGGGGTGTGTCTTGTTAGGCTATGGCTGGAGTGTATGTCTTGTTAGGTTATGGCTGGGAGTTGTCATGTTAAGTTTTGGCATGGGGTGTCATGTTAGGATATGGCTTGGGTGCGTCATGTTATGTTATGGGTAGGGGGTTTCATGTTAAGTTATTGCTGGGGTGTGTCTTACTAGGTTATGGTTGGGGTGTGCATCTTATTACGTTATGGTTGGGGAGGTATGTCTTGTTAGGCTACGGCTGGGGTGGTGTATCATGTTAGGTTATAGCTGGGGTGTGTCTTGTTAGGCTATGGATAGGATGTATGTCTTGTTAGGTTATGGCTGGAGTGTGTGTCATGTTAGGTTCTGGCTGGGGTGTGTGTCATGTTAGGTTATGGCTGGAGTGTGTCTCATGTTAGGTTCTGGCTGGGGTTGTGTCATGTTAGGTTCTGGTTGTTGGTGTGTCTTGCTAGGTTATGCCTAGGGGCATGTCTCTCCTACTCCAACTATACTACGTAGGTCATCCATCTCTTCTGCGTTTCTTTTTCCCACTTATCCCGACCTGAATCCACTTGGGTCTGGCATCCATACATTAGCGAGGGGCACAGGCGTTCCTTCGTGAGACGCATGTTTCTCGCACACTTGTCCCCACTCACCACATCCTGCACAGGACCTCACAACTTTTTCTCTCCTTCCATGACTCTGATTTTCAACTTCAGCTCCCGCATTATCATCATCCTGCGTGGAACTTTCCTCTTGAATGAATCTAAACTCATCCACAACTTCCGCTTAGCCATCAACGCAAATTGACATTACACTGTGAACTCTCATCCCTTTCAGAAGCCGAAGTCTTACTTTAATTCTTGTTTAACCAACGGCTTACTTCCCCTACGCACAAGTGACAGGACCCACTGTCCCATCAGGCGTTTCATTTACCTTGCCAGTAACACAGCATCATCTGTATACAAAGTCCGCAGCAACTCTCATTTCGGCTTTTCCATGGTTTAGCAAGACACCTCAATTACCCAAAATTAGATGACCACGTGACATCACACACCCATGATGCCCTGCCATATTTACCTCGCGCAGTACCACCACTTCAATCACAAAAGCTATTTCCAGTGTTCGAATCCGTGAATGCACATTATATAAGTTCAGATCTTCCCATAAAGCTTTTTCAATCACTTGCATATTCCATCTGTGCATCCATAAATGCTGCATATATCCTTTACCTTCTCTCGACTATGATTTCTCCTGTTTGTCTAAATGTAAAAAATCTAGTCAAAACGTCCTCTCCTCTTAGTGTATCCACCTTGTTCCATCCTCGCCATCCTGGGGTTCACTAACCCTTTTCACATGATTCGTCACTCTCCTACCACATACCTTGCCAATTAAACTCAGGAGATTTGTTCGTCTATGATTCTTACAAATCAAACGGACTCCCCCTTCGCTTTATGCCGTGGAACATCGACTGCCTCTGTCCAGTCATCAAACACCTGAATGTCTTCCCATGCTTGCAACATACACAATTCCACTGGACAGCAGTCTCGCCTCCACTCGTCACCATCTCGCTCACCACTTACTCCATCTATACCTACGCCAAAGCCAGTGAAATACTGTTCTTACATAAAAAAAAAAATCACCCTCAGAGGCAGATGGGCACAGATCAGGATTCCTGTCCAGTACGGAAGAGTAAAAAATTCTCTAATCCTGAGAACTATGTTCCAGCAAATAACACTGATCACCTGGTAGGCAGGAGGAGCATAGCGACCAGCGGAGGGCAACGCACATCCCAGCACTCGTTAATGCTTCACGATCATCCTCGTCACCTGAAGACAAAATAAGTGTACAATAAAGTACAGGTAAATAACTATAAAGAACGTACCTCCACGTATGCCTTAAGGCAAATGGATAAGTTTAAGTACATAAGTTAAGCAATAAGTACATGCTAAAAGGTTTATGTTCTATATTATGTAATAGCGGTACACAAATAACATAATTACATAAGTAAAAAAAAAAATAATGGCCAGACTTGTATAGAAGTGAGGGCAGTTCCTGGGAAAATTACCTCTTAACACCAAATGATACTTAAATTCTATACAATCCACTCTGCTAAGTTATGGTGCGCTCTTTCAAAGTAAAAGACGCTCAATAACGAATTTTATATACATAATTCCATCATCTTATCATTACTCCGGAAGGATGACATGTTTTTGAAACATTATTTTTTCTGCTTCTTCTTCTTCTTCTACATCCCAGTAAATAAGTTTTTGTGTCCCTTCACTTTGGGTTCGAGCGAATTGAAAAGGCAGTACACATGCATATTGGATCAGTACTACCATGAATTCTTTTTTTTTTATTTCATGAGGGTCAAATAGCTCAAGTAATCTATTCTTTTTTTTCACACAAAATCAATGGAGAGGATACACTTTCCTTCCACCACATCCTGCACTCGGTAACGCTGTGGTCCTACCCGTCTTTATCATCCTTCTGGGGTGATATAAATAACAAGCCATCACCTGCCCACAGTCCGGCCAACGTTCCTGAAATCTGGTAGAAAGAATGCGTGTCCACATAGCTGCCCCACACAGACGGTCGGCGAAGAATCTGTGACGATAGAGG
Organism: Panulirus argus; assembly: GCA_038088735.1. Taxonomy (NCBI): domain Eukaryota; kingdom Metazoa; phylum Arthropoda; class Malacostraca; order Decapoda; family Palinuridae; genus Panulirus; species Panulirus argus. Next base: position 1,429 of record JAYMFT010416979.1, on the reverse strand, counting down.
ACAAAAGGTCACCATTATTCCTTCTTTCTGAAAGACATGGAAGAAGACGATATTCGTACGCCCTAACGAATGCTTGTCGTTTCTTTTCTCAAGTCTTACTTGAATCACTGAATGACGGGACTGCGGTTCTGTGCTCGCCTGAATCACGCTGTCCATAACCTTTGTCAGACGGTGATTTCAATGAATATCTTTGATTCACAACCGGTCACAGTTTAGCCCCACGAGCACCACGGTAGCACCCGTGAATATGATTGTCCTGGTATAACCGCCCTTCAATGCTGCCGTTGTCAAGGGTCGTACCGCTGAGTTCAAGGGTCGTAGCGTCGTGCTCAAGGGTCATAACGACGTGGTTGGGAAGCATGGTAAGGCTGTACTACAGGCTACTGTACATTCTACACGAACACTGACCTCCAGCAGCCTCTACAGGACTACACGAAGGAAGACATCTCAAAGCGTAGGACCTGTGTTACTACAGCAAAGCGACAGGACCTGTGGGGTGGGGCCCGTGGTGAGTAAGTAAAAACACGTCTCTCGCCCCCCTGGGGAGCAATACAGGCAACTACAGGAGCTAGGGGTGACCAAGTAAAAAGAGTACGTCACTGTCTTCCTACTGGGGAGCGTCACAGGCAGGCAGTAGCAGAACCTGGGGAGACCACGTAACAACAGTGTCACTCCCCCAACACCTCCTCTGGGTGAGGTATATGGCCTCACCCACCCACCCTCCTCCTCCTCCTCCTCTCCCTTCTCCACCCTCGCTTTCCCTCTGTCTTCCATCTCTCCCTCTCTCCGTTCCACCAGTCTTCTCCCTCCTTCCCGCGAGCTATCCTCTCCTACATTTACTCTGTATCTCAACTCCTTTATTCTCCTCTTTCACCCTGACATTCCCTCCTCTTCTCCCTTCCCATTTCACCCTTTCTTCCTCCTCCTCCTCCTCCTCCTCCCCAACTCCCACTTTCCCCCATCTTCTTCGACACCACTATACAAGAGACAGGAGGCCACCCTCTACACGTCTTCCCCCTCCCCACACACAATACGACCCTCGGCCGGGCCAGGCTAAGCAGGACGTCCCCTTCACAGGACCCACACATATGTTTGCTCATGCCAGCGAGGGGCGAGGCCCTAGAGAGAGGTAATTCCACCATGAACCCTAATTACCTGGGAGAGGAACACACGAGCCGTGCGACGCCATGTTGGGGCGCGTCCCGCCTGACTCCGCTGTTGACCAGAAGGATCGCCCGAGTATCACAACACAACACTGGGGTGAGGGCAATCACGGTGCAGACTGTGGAAATTATTTCCATATGTTGTATTACAGGGACAGAGATTTACACTCCTCATACCCTATCTCTTAAGCTTGTGTATATATATATATATATATATATATATATATATATACATATATATATATATATATATATATATATTTCTG
>JAYMFT010416968.1:0-17878 GCA_038088735.1 Panulirus argus | reverse complement strand
TTTCTTCGTCTGTTTCCTGGCGCTACCTCGCTGACGCGGGAAACAGCGATCAAGTATAATAAAATAAATAAATAAAATATATATTTATACATACACATACATATACACACATGTACATATTCATACTTGCTCACTTTCATCTATTCCTGACACCACCCCAACCTACATGAAATAACATTCACCACCCCTTGCGTAAGCGAGGTAGCACTAAGAAACAGACAAAAAAAGGCCACATCCACTCCCACTCTGTCTAGAATTCACTTCCTTACACTCTTTCACACACTTCCATGACCCATGCTTTAGAGGTAGTGTTACTGCTTCCTTAGCTCTTGTCCTCTCACCAACCCCTGACTTTACTTTTTTTTTTTTTCTTTTTTATTTCCAAGCCATTCTTCCCTTCTCCCTTGATCTTTGTTTCACTCAGAACCAGAACATCTCTGTTTCTTTCCTGAAACATACTACATATCTTTCCTCTCTACTCATCTTGGTTACATTCATATTCATTTAGACAACCCAGCCTGAGCCTTCAAGGAGAATGAGCACACACTGCTTGACTCCTTTTGTTCCATCTTTTAGAAATTGAAATACAAAATGGGGAAGGTTTCCAGCCCTCCAACTCCCACTCAATTTAGTAACCTTCTATGACTTCCAAAAAACACAGAGGCAATTAATGTTTGCAGAACTTCCAAGACTGGCTGGTAATAGTTAGTTATGGTTTAGGATTTGATGATGTGTTTGATGAATACAAAATACAGCAAATTAGTTCCTTTAAAATAAAAACTGAAGAAAACATACTTGTATCAAAAACGTGTCAGTAAAATCACTGGCATGTTTGATTCGGGCTAGAGGTAGCACAGGGTAGCACTGGAGACCATCAGCAGCAAAGTCAGCATCCAGCGTTGAGGATGAAGACTCATCCGGTATATGAGACAAAATAAGTGGGGATTCATTCGTTATATTAGGCCACACTTCTTCCCAGTCCAACACTTTTGATGATTCATGTGCAGACTGGCCTAAATCTTCATTAGTTGAAACAGATACAGTAATATTCAGAGGTGTAGCAGTTCCAACAAATTCAACATCTTGTTTGGATGATACTTCAGTATATTCAGATGCTTTTACCTCTCGAATATGAGGCCTTAGCTTCCTGAAGGCACTACCACATTCTGAAATAACACTATGTGGTTAGCCAGTGCTAAATGTAATTGTTAAATTCTGTGTACAAACATGATGCATACATACATATCCTGATAATTTCAGGCAAACAAAATACATTTAGGCCACACACACACACACACACACACACACACACAAAAAAAAAAGTTTCAACTGACCACAAAAAAATTCAGTCTGCAAAAAAACATTGTCCACCCCCATGTATTTTCAAAGGCAATACCCTGCTATGTTTCATTCCGGATAAAAGCATATGACGCTCTCAGGGTGAAATCAACGTACATCTGACTGCTGAGGATAGCATTACTAATGGCGTAAGCACTTAGAATCTGCCTCATTTTGCCTCAGGCTATCTTGAGGGAAGAGTGTTCAGTTTTTAACTCTTCCTGACTGCCACTTCATTTTTGGAATTTCACTTCCGGGCAGTGTATTTCTTCCACCTCTGCTTCAGAATGATTGACTCTTACTTTTCAAAGGAGAAGAAAGCCTGAATTCTCACCTGAAGGAAGGAAATGTGGGTACACATGAGATTTCTAGGCACACTGGGTGGTAAGAATGCAAAATAAGGCAGCTGGTTCCTGCAACACCTCATCAGTGCCTCACCTCATTCAGGAAATCAAGACCCTATAGACCCAAAACATGGATCTAGAACATAGAAACCTTGCCAATTCTATGTCTAGACATCTCCGGATGGTAATTAAGGCCACAGGAGAGATGACAAAGTACCAAAATGTAAGTGTGACACAGCCTTTGACAATATGTATGGGGAAGCAGACAAGGCTTTTTGAGAGCACTGTAGGTTAGGCATTAGCACATTTTGTCCCTATCCTTACTGAAAGCTGTTCAGAGTCATCTGATAGCATGCAAAATCTTTACTATCTCCAAGCTATCAATAAAGCATTATCAAATTAATGAAAAAGAAATCTTCTTACCCTTTGTGTGAATGGTGATATCTATGCCAGTCTCTCCCTCAGTGTCGACCAAGAGATAATAATATCCATCAGAATATGGCCTCATTTCTGTAAAAACATGACTGCCTCCCTGTGTAATATTGGCTACTCCACCATTAGGGTTATACACTGGAAGAGATCTGGCACTAAGAGCAAGGGATCGGATACACCATCGAAAAAGACGTTCTCCAGTATCCCGATTGATGATTTGTTCAAGCATATGGCAGTGTGAGACATTTACTTGTAAAAACCATGTGTGGGAGGGTACATAGAACCTGTTAGAGAAGAAAATCTTGCTTAAATATAAGTCATTAGGTAAACTTTCGTAAATCAAAGATATATATAAAAATAAGGAAATCTTACTGTCAACCTCTGGTCACTTTGTTTTATGAATCTCTTTAAAAAAGAATAACAAGAATGAAAGTGCATTAGTAAAGTTACATTATACTAGCCAGACATATAACTGTAAAAGTAACTTAATTCTAAGAAAACTCTTATTCCATTAAATGGGACACTCTGAAACACTTTCATCAGTAAGATACAAGAATATGAAACTGACTGGACAGTTTTGCTAGGATCCTAACCTTTCATCATCTTTTTTATAACTAAGTCTCTTTTCTTGCTCAGCGAAGTGTATCTTCAATTGTAAATAGAGAAGCAACAAAAATCTTTACCTTATATCTACTAACAATTGTCTTCCAAATTTGACTAAACTTGTTTGACCTTCATTAACACTTTCACCTTATGGGGTACCAAGATCACTGGAAAACTTGGCATCCCCATAACGCATTTGGAGTTGACTGCTTTATCATCCATCCCTTCTTATGTTCCCAACTGTCTGCTCTCCTTCTTTTCTCTTTACAATCCACAGACATTGTTTAGGTAAATATCTTTCAAAGTCCAGCCCACTGACTACTTAACGGAAGTTATATCAAGTTTTGTTCAACCAGCTTTCTCAATTCCAAGGTCCCTTCCAGGCAGACACCTCAGCTACTATAGAACTGACAAATATCTAATTGGTCTCTTTCCATAACATAGACTCTGACTGGCAATACACTGGCTACCTCTATCTATATCTATGATGCCTGTACCAACTGGAACTCCTTCAAAGGGGTGGCCATAGCAACAAAGTCTCCATAACTAAAGAATTCCAGTGCCGCTTCTTAGCCTTTATTGCCTCACTCTTAACAGGCCACCGGCAGAGGGCAAGTCTAGTGCAGGTACACTGGCTACCATGGACAAAAATAAGTGAAAGAAAATTAATCTGTCTTCTATAACAGTTCTTACATAGATCAAAATTACCTAAAAATGCAAGTTCAAGAAGTACCCACTCCATCAAGGTCTTCTCTTCTATGCTTATTTTTTTTTTATGAAAGCAGCAAATCAATGTTTAAACTCCCTCCTATTCCTAAACTTCTTACTCTCAATTTAGGTTCCAATCTTATATCCTTTTATCATCTTGAAACCTTAGAGCTAGAGACTGTATGTGTACATTGGCAATGACAATTATGTATTTGAAAATAAAATAGAATCTTATGAAGGAAATACAGCAATAAATTTGAAACTGTAACAGATTGATGCAGAGCCCTCCCATCTTGCTAAAATCTTTCACTATCAAAAATGAAGAAAATAACTGTAGGAAAGCATAAAGTTGTGAACTTGCTTTTAAAATTAGAGTTTAGAATGAATGCCCTCAGATTTGCATTTATAGGTCTTAATAAAAATGCTTCTATTGAAGCAACAAGTATTCTCATCAAGGAATCAGGGGAAATTACTTATAGCTCTACAACAGCCTCCTTCTGAACCTCATTTGCAGTTTAAGCTAATATTTATGATACAATAATAATTATTAGCTTGATAAAAGCAAACTTGATTTTATAAAGCCTGGGATCAGATACCTGTTAAGTTCAGAAACAGGTGTGAAAATAAATATCAATCATACAGTGTCTACAAAAAATATTGTCCGCCCCCCAATATATTTTCATACACAATACAAGGCTAAGGTTCACTGCAGGTACGAGCATATGATGCTCTCGGTGAAATCACCATACACCTTGTCACTGACACTAGTGTTTCTAATGGTGTAAGCACCAGCAACCTGTCTCAGTGTGTCTCAAGCTATCTGGAGGGAAGGATTTTCTCTCTGTACTCTTCCAAGTTGCCATTTCATTTTGGGAATTTCACTTCTAGGCACTGCATTTCTTCCAACTATGCTTCAAGATGGTTGGCTCTTACCTTTCTAAGAAGGAGACAGCCCAAATTTTCACCTGGAAGTTAGAATATATGGGTATACGAGAGATTTCTAGGTGCACTGGATGCTCAGAATGCACGATCAGGCAGCTGCTTTCTGCAACACCTCACCAGTGCCTTGCCTCACTCAGGAGGTAAAGACCATTTGGAGCCAAAACAAGAAGCTAAAATACTTATGAAACCTGGCCCAATTCTAAGCCAAGATGTCTGCAGATGGTAATTATTGTCAAATATAAAAAAAGTCCTAAAACGTAAGTGTGACAACTTCTCTGAAAATACATAGTGAGACGGACAAGGTCTGTTGTGGACAGTGTAGTTTCCTTCATCTTCAAAGTGTACTTGAGCTGGATGAAATACTAACCTTAAAAATATTAAAAAAAAATTCAACATACTTCAGCAAAATTCATTAACATAAAGTATAGGATATATGAGGAGACATATAAGCTCATGATACATGAGCATACACAAAGATGGAAGATTAGGCTCTACTTTCAAAGTTATACTGAGGATCAGTGAAATAAGAAGGTACACCAAGAATGATCAAGATCCACTATCTATTATTTAGCAAAGCCAGTGACTGGTCAGTACACTATGGAATAAATATATAAAGATGTAAGAACATATGGGTCAGCTCCATTTTCTGAGACAAAGACTGAGCAAATGAATAATGTTACCAAGTTTAATCCAAATCCAAAATGATATGAAAAAATCTGTAGTGTGGAAAGAAGAATTCCAAGCATTTGTAGATGCTAACATTTTGTACTAGTACAGAACATACAATATTTACAACACAGTTAGTTATATTGAGTAAACGTGTATTTAACTTACCTATAGTATGAAAGGTTTTCATGAGTTCGCACTGACTGTTTAACTCCAATATTGAGAGTTTGAATGTGCTCCTTCTGACTCCACATTGCAATGGATCCCAGGCTGTAACGGCACTTGTGTATAATGCCCTGGAAATAATAAACATAATGCTGATTTCAAGCTGGAAACTGAAAATACAATCCCTTCCAACAATAATCTCTTATGTCTAGCTAAAAACCTACAAGTTACAGAATACATAACTGACATTATGTACAGTTTTAAATCATGGAAAAGAATCAGAGAATTTTCAAACCAGCTGGTTTAATGGCTTCTAGATTACATACGGCTCAATTTTCTTGCCATCAAACAATTCAACATTCATGAAATCTTATACACTTCATTTTCAGTGACTTACTTTTCACATTATCCATGTTACTTCCCAACTAGGGAAACATAGGTGGGCGCTAGGAGAATATCTATAAAAGAATGAAGGTGCTAGGGGTGAATCTTATGACCCAATACAGGAAAAGAAAGGGTCGACTGCATACTGGAATGATAAAATAAAACAGACATGCAAAAGCAACTCAGATATTGTTATAATATGAAGAGAAAAAACTGAGACAAGAAAACAGAAGAAAGCATTAAACTGTGTCTACATTAGATTGCAATGCACAAGAGGTACACAAAGCTCTACCTGTTCCATCTCCACACAATCATAAACAATTTCATCTCTTCAACTAAAGTATTTGTCCACTCTTTAATCCATCAACACTCACTTCTAACCAAACACATCATTCCTCTCTGTCATATATATACCAGTTACTATATTTACATCCAGATGACTTAAGCACAACATTTTCTAAACACTTTGGTCTCACCACATCCTTGAACATGCTTACGCTGGGGACTCAAAAGCAACATTAAATATCTTTGCAAAAATCATTACTTGCATTTTTATCTGCCATAAAGGTGAAGCACTATTTCTTAATTACCAATTCTGTTGACAAAAAAAGTTTATATCAATACTGCTTGAAAAAGCTCACCAGAGTACAGCTAAAAGATTATTACTTAAGAATTCGGAGATTAGGGAAAGTCTACATGCATGAAAGATTCTATTACTTTAAATAAAATGGTGTTATGCAGTTTAAGGATACATATTCTCAAAAAATAAAAATTCATGCAGAAAACATATTTCCCAAACCCTCTTCTTTTCATTCACTGAAAACCTGCTTTAGCCCAACTCTCTCCATAACTGTTTGAAGAGCCAGTCCTATGAATGCTTAAGAATTTACTGTAAGAAAGTCTACTTAATAAATATTGCCATAAAAAAAAAGAACTGCACCATGAAACTTATTATATTGGTGTCAAATCTTCCAGTTCCCAAGTATTAACACACTACTCAGCTGCACTGATTGGCAGCAAGTGACTATTTCACCTGGTTCACTATATCAAATATTGGAAGTTCGTGGGAATAAAGTCTCTGTGGTGTGACTCATCCAATAATCCAGGTATAAGACCCTCTACTCAGTCAAAGTAGGTTTTCACTTGATTGGTTAGGGTACTATGAAGTATGCCCGAAAAAACAGTAAAGGTACACTCTCTTGCACACTCTTATTTTAAATAAAATAGGGGTAGATTCTTTCATGAAATTGTTTCATCAATCAATATAGAAGTAATAAAAGGACAAATGCTCTATAATATGTTATGGCAGTATCTTTCTCATTGGCACCTACTTAAGATACCAGAAAGTAAATGTAACAATCTTTATGGGATGAAGGTGTACAATCCCAGTGTAAAAGGAATCTCTAGAATATGGGATCTGAAGCTAGACTTGTTCTTAAGCAATCAGTCACTAAGTACTCTATCAGAGATTACTAAAACACTGAAAGTCTATTTCAATTCATTATATATATTTTCCATTATACGTTACCACACCCTCCTGTACCACTAGCAGCCACACAATGGTAGTAAGCAATCATTAAATACTAGAAATGAAGGTGTGACAAGTTGATGATGACCTTCATCAAAGCACCAGCAAAATTTAAGCCTCTAAAGTCCAGTCAGCATTCAGAAATCATTTATTCATGTACAAAATCTTAAAAGTGGGTTTAGATGGCCATAACATCATCAGCATGTTTTGTCTAAGCCTATAAATGTCTTCCTCAACTCCAAGCCTGATGCAAAGTTTCCTTAACAGTTTGGAAAGCAGTTTTCAAACAAAAGGTTGTTTGTAGAACTTCTCCTAGTCCCTGAATTCTCTGGCACTGAGAAAATCTCATGAGGTGGTCTTTCACTTGGGACTAGTTTCTGACAGTATAAAAAATCACTATAAACACTGAGTTTCTCCTGGCAACTAAGGTGGAATTTTCAGCACTGTAACTGGAAAAGAATACTTTACAAACAGAGAATATCAGAACACTTAAAACTCAAACTCATACTCTGGAGCTACACATGTATGATTCACCTGCTTGCAAACCTGATGCACTGAAAATGTACAATCAAAACTTAGAATGCATCTGTTCACTGAAAACTAAATGGAAGCAAACTTAAAGATACACTTTAAGGTGTCCAACCCAGACTGAAGGTTTTGCAAACTTATACCAAACTGCATCTCTGCCAAATCCTTTGTAACAACAAAGACTTACACTCCCTGCATATCATGGTACCTGGTCTCTGGCACCACAATTTTCTTGAAGAGTGTACTGGTATCATATTGGACTAACCCTTTGCCCAAGAGCCAGCAAAGACTTTCTGACTTCTAAAACTAACCTTTCCACCAAACCAGTTTCATCCTAAAATATTTTGTTTTCTGTGTTTAAGTGACTTGGAGAGAGAGAGAGAGAGAGAGAGAGAGAGAGAGAGAGAGAGAGAGAGAGAGAGAGAGACCTCTAAGGTGAACAGACATTGCTCTAACAAATTTGTACTAATCTACTACAACTGTGTGGAGCAGAATGACTTTCTCATTCTTGAGACGTATACTCTTCTTTAAAGCAAACTGTTTGATTCCATTTTTGTAACTGGTCCTGATTAAAGTTGTTATCCTGCATAATCAATCTGACAAATACAAATTTCTTAAAAGGCACAGGCCATGTTCAGGGTTGTTCAAATACCCATTTGTTCCAAAACACCTAATCCAGAATGCAATCAAATCCAGAAAAAACACTGCCCCAGATCTAAAAATCATACTTAAAAGACATGCTGGGATATTAAGGAACAAAAACTTAGTGAATGGCAGTGATATCATGATGGCAGCTGGTGTAAGATGTCCTTAACTAGATTAAAAGTTTCCTACTTGGAAGTTATCAGTGGAATTTTATCAGTTTTCTTTTCAAACTCAGCAAAAGCAACAAGTCCTCCTACACAGCTCAGTTCTTGGGCCTACACAAGTACCTTAACAGCTCCTCATGTCTTATGACCACCCACTAGCAGGCTCATCTTTATACTTAAATCTTCATGCTTAAAACCAAAGAAAAAGGTTGATTTCTTGCCATATGGATGATAGGAGGATTGAAGCCCTCAAATTCTCCATTTTCAGTGATCTGGAGCAAATCATCTCAACTCATCCATTTTTCTGATAGTTATAACCACTTTCCAAATATTTTGGATCAGTTTTTCACCTCTAATCCTATGTACTGTAAATACATGATCGTGCCCCAAATTGGTTCATTTGACCACACTCTCATAAATGAATCTATTTCACCAGCATCTTCCCCTCCAGCAGCCACTTCTAAACACTAATACTGGCACCTCAACACAGCTGACTGGAATAACCTACGAAAATTCTTTTCTGACTTTTCTTGGGTAAATCACTGTCTCTTATGTGATGATGCTTCTGTCTTTACCAAATGCATAGCAGAATGGAAGCACTTATCCCCTTTTCCTCCAAGGCAACTTTTTCTTCCAATCCATAGTTCAACCATTCATGTTCTAGGCCATACAGGCAAGGGATCAGGCATTACAGGCTTGGAAAAGCTTTCATTCCTCCAATTCCAATTCACCTTTAATCACAAACCATAATCATTGCAAGTGAGTTGTCCATGAAGCAAAGCATTCCGTATTCAGAGGAAGTGCGATAATCTTTCCTAGTCATCCACTTACAGATATTTCTGGTCTTTGGCTAAGAGCATTGCTGACAGCTTCTGTTGCTCTATCTTTCCTTCATTTTTCCATTCTGATGGTACTATAGCTGTCTCTTCCATAGACAAAGCAACTCTCTTTGGTTCGTACTCATCCTCTAACTCTTTCTTGGATGACTCTAACATTCCCTTTCCCTCTAAGGAATCTTACTAATCCTATGCCCCTTCCTGTATCTCTTTTTGAACACTCCGGAAAGCGCTTCTCTCTCTGGACACAAGTTTATGGTCCTGATGATATCCATCCCTATGTACTGAAAGAATGTACCTCTGAATTTGCACCTGTGCTTGCTTGTCTCTTCTATTTCTTTCTATTTGTTTAAAAGCCAGAACTTTTCCTCTACCTATTGCCCTGTTGCTTTGACATCTACCATTTCAAAAGTCTTTAAATCCTTCCTCAACTCCCATATCCTCAGACATTTTGAATCTCACAGTCTTCTCTCTGTTCACCAGTATGACTTCCGTAAGGTAAGATCCACAGGTGATATTCTTTCTTATCTAACTAATGTCGTCTTCATCTTGTGCAGTTACTCTTGATATATCCAAAACTTTTGACAGGGTGTGGCATCAGGGGTCTCATCTTTAAGCTCCCCTCTTTTTGTTTCCCTCCCTCACTTTGTTCCTTCATATCTAGCTTCCTCTCTGACCGATCTGTCTCTGTGTTTATTGATGGATCAGCCTCTCCCCTTTCTCCATCAACAGTAATGTCCCTCAAGGTTCTGTCTTGTCTCCTACACTTTTGTCCTCTCTTTCAATGATTTCCTTTCTTTCACAAATAACCACATGCACTCTTTTTTTCATGACTTAACACTGCATTCCTCCACATCCTTCAATTCTGCTCCTTCTTCTCTAACTTGTTCTGCATCTTATCTTGACACAACTTTCTCAATAACCTCAGATTTGGACAGGGTATCTCAGTGGGAAGAAGAAATCTGGTAAAGTTTAATGCCTCTAAAACCCAGTTTCTGTCCGTCTCTCCATAAAAAATTCCTCACAATTTTCCTCTCTCCTTCGACGGTTCTGTAATTCCTTTGCTTAACTCAATGAACATACTTGGTATTACTGTAACATTCACTCAGTCTTGGAAACCCCAAACTATGGAAATAGCTAGGTCTGCCTCTATGAAATTGGGACTCGGTTTAGATATCAAAATCTCTTTTCTTCTGAACAGTTGCTCCGTTTGTATAAAGGATGGATCCAACCTTGTATGGAGTACTGCTCTCACATCTTGGGTGATTCTAGCTCTATATCCTTACTTGACAGAGGTGAATTGGAAGCAGTCCGACCTATAAATTCTCAGGCTAACTTCAAAACTTTACCCATATGCTGTACGCTGTAACGTTGGTTCACTTTGCATTTTCTAATAAGTATTACTCTGGTTTTTGCTCACAAGAGCCACTTGCTTGTGTGTCTAAGATGCTGTGTCACACAATTACTGTGTGGCTAGTAGCAACTCAAGGGTGTGCCGTTGAAAGCTTTTTCTTTCCATACACCTTGAAGCTTTGGAACTTTCTACCCACTCATGTCTTTCCCAATAACTATGACCTGGCACATTTTGAAAAAAGTTTTTAACTTCCTCAAGGATTCCAAAATAGTTCCCCCCTTTCTTTTTTCTTACCCTTTCATTAACCTCTTTATATTTCAACTAAGTCCCAGCCTTGATGTGGAAAAATAAGGAATTACTTACAACATTTACCACAGAAATATCAACTGCTAATACAAATGATCATCAACCTCCATCTGGATGTTTCTTTTATCATAACTCCTGATATGTGATGAAAACTGATATTCTGCCCCTTTTATACTTTCCAAAATTCTCAGCAGTGAGACTTGGCTTTGACAGAACATACACAAAACTACAACCATCCATAGCTTCCACAGCTTTCTCATAGTATTTCTGAGCCAATGTGAACTGGGCATCATATTCTTCACTCTCACTAAAATTTCTTAATTCATCTTTAGCATTATTCAATGAAATGTCATCAACATTTTTCTTAAACTGATCAAATGCCAAACAGTATGCTGGGGATGTCAAGAACAGATGATAAAGTTTCCAGAATTGGTTAATTTTCAAGTGTTTCTCAAACATTTTAACAAGAAATTCTCAGCTCTTGTAACTAAATATTTTTCAGCAAAACAATCAAAATCCCATGTCCTGTGAATAAGGAAAAAGAATTTTATTCAATGCCCTCTTGTGTAATATACTTCCAGTAAGTATCCAAACATTTTTCCAACATAAGTCATGACTTCTGAGCACAGAGTCTCTTTCAAGTCAGCCTAATTTCAGTTGCAGTAATAAGGTAAAGCCTAAAACTATGTGGACTGGGTAAAAGGTACCTATTAACCCTGCATTCTGATTGGCTGATTTTCACTACACAAACTTACCATTTGCTGAGTCTAAATTATTGAAATTTTCATCAGAAAATTGAAGAAGCTAGTTCCATGAGAATGGAACAGCCCTCCTATTCAGGCACTTTTGTTTCAAAATTGTCAACCAACACCTGAAAGGGTCATTCAGCCATAACAAAATCCAGCAATTCTAGATGTGCAAAGGAAATAGTACATACCATGAATTCATACATATATATTCTGATGTTATCATATAAAGAAAGAAAGGTATTTACCTCTTGCTGCATCTGTTCATTCCAATTTGGTATATAAGCTGCAGCAAACCAGCTTCCAGGCAGGGGATTGTACACTGGCAGTACTGTTGCATCATGGGGCTGATATGCCGACTTTGTAACTATCTGCAAGAAAATAAATTTTTGTATTGTATGGGATTTCTTTACTAATCAATGTGTAAATCATAAAGACACATGCCTTAAGCCTATCATATGAAAGAAATCTATTTAAAAAAAGGTTGCTTCTTCCATAAATGTGAATGAATGCAAGGTTATTGGGTTCAGCAGGTTTGAGGGATGAGTTACTTGGGATGTAAGTTTGAACAGAGGAAAATTGGGGGAAGTGAAGTGTATTAGATATTTGAGAGTGGACATGGCAGTGAATGGAACTATGGAAACTGGAAACAGATAAAGGGGATAAGGCGAAGGTTCTGGGAGGGATGAAGAATGCATGGATAGAGAAAACATTTTCTGGGAGGGCAAAAAAGGGGTATGTTGGAACGAATAGTAGTCCTAAAAACATTATACAGTTAAGGGGAATGGGCTAAAGATAAGGTTGAGCATAGGAGGGTGGATGTGTTAGAAATGAAATGCCTGAGGACAATATGTGGTGTGAGGAGCATTGATCGAGTAAGTAATGAAAGGGTAAGATAGATGTATGGTAATAAAAAGAGTGTGGTAGTGATAGGAGAAGAAGGTGTGTTGAAATGGTTTGAACATATGGAGAGAATGAGTGAAGAAAGGTTTACAAAGATGATATATGTGTTAGATGTGGAGGGAACAAGGTGAAAGGGGGAACCAAATTGGAGATGAAAAGATGGAATGAAAGTGAAAAAGATTTAGAGTTATCAGGGCCTGAACATACAGGAGAGTGAAAGGCAAGTACAGAATAGAGTGAATTGGAACATGTAGTATATCAGGGTCAACATGCTGTCAATGGATTAAGCCATGGCATGGAAAGGTCTGTAGGGCCTGGATGTGGATAGGGAGCTGTGGTTTCGGTGCATTACACATGAGCACAAGACGGCTAGTGTAAGGATGAAATATGAAAGTACTGACTACTCAAAAAATGTATATATGATTTCCCGTAAAAGGGAATGATTACAAATCTCTCTGATTCTAAAAGACAGCAAAAGTGTTCAAATACCTTGTGTACAGCTGATCGATGAGTGTACATGTAATCTCGAAGAGTTGCATTATTGTTGCTCACAACTGGATAGCTCCCATGTTGAACATGTCTGGAAGGTTATCAGAACACTATCAGACTCACTAATATATATCTAATGGCAAATCTAAAAGATATCATCACCAGTCCACCAACATTAAGACTAAATTTTACGAGATTAGTAATCCACGGTAAACACTCCCATGTTACATTAATTCTAAAAGTGGGTTCTCTCCAGCAACAACAGATGAGGCACGAAATTTTTCACTTTTCCCTTTCTTTACCACTTCAAGTACATAGTTTTAACTTTAAACCCTTACAAAGTTGTCTAATCCTAATCCTTAAGCCTTATCATGTTTCCAATTTGATGGCCTTTCCATCTTCTTATCATTCACCTTATGGTCCACCAAAACAAAATATTGATAATTAAACCTTAGCAATGTCAAATGGTGCTGAATCTTTTTCTATCATTTTACATTTGATGTATTTAAATCTGACATCCTAATAACATGTTAATACAAAAATAACATGCTGGTTAATTTTACTTACACATTAACCTCTCGAACAGGACATCCTGGGTCATCCATGAAGGCAGCAAACTCCCAAGTCACCCTGGTCACTTCATCGGGAATGTGAAAATGGAAGAGGGTAACATCTGCATAGGTGGTGTATGGTTGCAGAAGCCCCTCTTGGCTCACCTCTGGCACCAGGCTCACACTACAAGCTTGCAGTGAAGAAAAACATTTATGAAATGAAATGTGCTCCATACATGGGTTGACTGCAACCATGTTGAAGTAAAAAATTGATATGTGATCTGTGTAGCCAAGTAAAAGGGGATACAAAGGAATAAAAAGGAATTCAAGCAGCAACAGACCATTGGATCACTTTGAGGCTGTAATAGAGGAAGATATCAGAAACTTATGGAGTAGTGTGGTAAAACTTGGAGGATTTACAGATAAGCCAAAGATAATAACCTGCAAACTGTTAGGGTGGCCATAGCAATAGTATCCATGACTGAACTGCAGTGCCGATCTTAGCTTTTAGTGCTTCACCCTTTACAAGCCACTGTCATAGGGCATTTCTAGCAAAATGTTTGCAGAAACTCCTACCTATTGTTCCCACTGATTACCACTTGATGATTCTGCTTAAATGTTCCCACCTACTACTTCCATCTATTGCTCCTATCATTTTGTCAAAAGGCAGGACTTGTGCACAGTGCTCTCTGCAGGAAAATCTAGTTACAAAGAATGATTTGTGTGAGTTAAGTTTTGTCAAGTGTCATGTGTGACAAAGAGACTGTGTTTGCAGACAGAATGCCAGTAGTCCATGCGTCAGTGAGTCAGAAAGAAAAGACAGTTACCTGGATCAAAGGAGTGCAACTTGACAACTGCTGAAGTGCTGGCTCACTACACAGCTGTCACTAACCCTCTTGATACCCAAGCGGGTAGTCCTGGTAATATACCTTCCTGATCACTATCTGCCTACTAACTACTACCTACCAAAGGTATATGCAGAAGCTGATTTTTTTCAGCAACATCTTTACAACATGAAATGATACCATAATCCCTGGGATGGATATCACAGTGTTAAAACATCCCATGGAGGCAATTAAAATAGAAGAGAAAATCAAATTTCACTTAAGGATTTGAAAATCTAAACTCTCCAGATCTGAATGAGATACATCCTAGGTTCCTTTAAGTTATGGAAGATTCCAACCACTGATCCATGATCATCACTGTTTGAACAATCAGTGAAGAGCATGAAATTACCAGGAGATTGAAAAAAGCAATTATATGCAAGAAAGACGACTAAAGGCAAATCGGCAACTATCACACAGAGAGTCTGACCTGGTTGCATACCTCAATGGCTTGTAAATTTCTCGAGATCCTCACAGAACACATTATCAAGTACATGAAGACAAATGATCTCTTCTCCAAAATGCAATTTTGACTCCTATCTGGAATGGGAGATCTGGTACCCCACTGCTTCTAAAGTTCCTGGATGCATGGGTTGAAGCTCTCACTATGGGTGCATCCATCAACTGCATTTACCTTGACTTTCAAAAAAACATTTGAAAAGATATGACATCAAAGGCTTCTTGCTAATCTATGAACATATGGAATAAAAGATCCCATGTTCAGATGGGTAACAGCATTCCTATCTGGAAGACAGCAACAAGTGACAGTAAATGTGGCAAAAATACAAGTGGCATGAAATAACATCTGGTATTCCACAGGGTTCAGTTCTGGGAACCCTTCTCTTTGTTATATAATATATGGACAATTTCCAAGAGCAAGTTGTTTTTAACATATACCATTTCCCATTACTGTTGTATTATGGGGGGGGGAAATATAACAGAATGTAGTAATTCGCAGTAGAAATAAAGATCAGAGTAGTATAAAACATATAGAAAACCACTGGAATTTCCAAACAGGTGAATTTCCGAAAGGGTAATTATACCCACTGAAACTGCCCAGTTTAAGATATCGACTACTGAATGTATAAATGATAAGAATTATACAAAGTGACTTGTGGCCATGCTAACAAAATGCACGACAAACTTTAACATCTACGACAGTAATTCCCAATCGCGGTTTCCTGTGCAATAACCACTTTGAATCAAATGTCTCTCCCGTTTACCATGTTCATCAATTAACCAAACGGAAATAAACCCCTAAGAGTACGTTTTCATACCCAATCGAAAACAGTGCTAACAGGGAATAACAAGCTGCTGTGACACTCAGTCATTTTTTGACAAACTATAGATGTGAATAAAAAATGAAACAATACAACCTGACTCCTGTCATGGACTTCGCATTATTTTTCTGTCATATGGGAATGAATCGGTAACTTTCTACCATTTTGCCTACACCCCAAATATAATATGTACGGCATACATGTCTTACCAACTACATGTGCGTAAAATGCCAGGAGGAACAGGTTGTTCATGATCAAGTGTACACGACAGCTGACGGATCAGCTGCCATTGCTTGGGGAACAAAACATTGTTGTGATGCTACATAGAAAACTGGAGGGAAGCGCCGTAGAAAATTGAAAATGTTAATGGGGTGCCTATAACTTTCTGATATTCTTATCTAAGAATATGCATCTCCAGTCCTTTGATCATTTAGGCTCGCTTATGTTTATCACTTTAGAAACATTGATATTAGTTACTTATCTATCTATCAGTTCAACCATACCTATCTGTCTACCTGCCAATCTATCTACTTTTCTACAACGGGCCGAACTAGATGTGTGATAATCTTTACGATTAAACAAATAGCCACGTATATGCCAAGGATTTTTCCCATGAGAAGATGTTCATCCAAGAAAAGTTCCTGCGTTGACGTGTCCAAATACTCACCTCTTGCTTGCTCTATCCCCTTCAAACCTTTCTGGGTCCTCTACCCAGCATATCCCCCCACTTTTCCCTCCCAGAATGCCGAGTATATTACCCTTACTCTCCTCCATTGTACTTCGCTCTAATACAGTATATTTACTAGTGTCATTCTCTCCTCATGACCAAAAATGATGCAAGAAATTTCTCTCGATTCCTATTGTGATACCACACCCAATGTCGTATTCCTAATATTCCATGTTTATACACTTCAACATCACTAACTTCATCCCTTCTACTAACGCCTCACTCATCCCTGAAATATCTTATTCTAGTAGACTGAACCCTAGACCTGGTTGCCCTATTCCTCGCAAACATTTCACACCTATAGGTGCTCTCCCTCATTCACTTCTTTACATTCGTGGACACATTTTCATCATTCTTTTCGAGAATCAAGTCACTTTATTCTTTGCGACATCTCTCTCTCTCCGTTATGCTTTTGCACATAAACGAACCTTTGTACTTAAATTCTTTAACCTCTTCCATCCGTTATCCTGACATCCTAATAGTGCACTTCAACCCACTTTTTCGATTTATTATATATAGTATTGAAAAGTTTAACACTTTGTTCTTTCCCGTTTCAAAAGCCATCACCTTAGTCTTACCATAATTTACCTTCAGCTTTTTACTTTTACACCCATGTAAAACTCATTTTCCTTCTGTAGTTTCTCTCCACAAACACCAAACTGTCCCTAATAAACCACTCACCAACGATAAGGTCTATCCATGTAACATGGGCTTCGTTAATAATTCTTCCTATTCTTGCTTTTACCTCTTATTTATATATCCACATTTATAGTGAAGAGCAAAAGCGACATCACACAACCCTGTTTCACTTTTAGACCAGCTTCAAAACTTCCACTCAGCATATCCTCTACTTTCATACATGCTTAACTATTTCCATAAAATGAATTGGTTGTGTATAGCACCTTTCCCTTAACACTAAATTTTCAGCATCATCTAGTTCAGTGGATTCCGGTCCACTTTATCATACGCCTTTTCAAGATCAATGAAGGCTACATATGCCTTTTTTATACGTATATATATATATATATATCCCCTGGGGATAGGGATGTAAGAATACTTCCCCCGTATTACCTGCGTGTCGTAGAAGGCGACTAAAACGGGGGGGGGCTGGATACCCTCCCCTTCCTTTATTTTCAATTTCTAAAAAGGGAAACAGGAGCCAGGCAGGGAGTGCTCATCCTTCTCGGGGGCTCAGATTGGGGTGTCTGAATGTGTGTGGATGTAACCAAGATGAGAAGAAAGGAGAGATAGGTTTGAGGAAAGAAACCTGGATGTTCCGAGTGAAACGAAGCTCAAGGGAAAAGAGGAAGAATGGTTTGGAAACGTCTTGGGAGTGAAGTCAGGAGTTGCTGAGA